>ML437184.1:0-156677 GCA_005239525.1 Nicotiana knightiana
CCCCCCCCTCCCACACCCACCCACTTGGCAGCAAAGAGCTAACCAAACAAATGACGAAGGATCATTTAGGATTAAGTGACAATCTAATATAGTGACTACAAGACACCTCATTATTAAGATTTTAAATACAAATACTTTCCTTGACACTTAAGACACTTTACTTCTTAACATTTTGAAACAATCAGATGTAAAGCTCTTGCAAAGATTTGTAACGTGACTTCTAAAAATCCTACAAAATTTCTTCAAATTCCTATAATGTTAGCAACGTAATCTCTTCAACCATTTCCTCAAAAAAAAAAAAAAGAATCCAACAAGGTTTCTTAGTATAATTAGCAACGTGAGATTTTGCGATTCTAAAGGAGTACGTTGCAATCTTTTCCAAGAATATCGTACGAATTTTTTTTTTATCCCAGGTATGTTAAGGCTATACCTTCTTTCTTTTTGGCATGATATATACGACACGAACGAAATGAGTAAATGCACAAATTTCATAAATGACTCTATTCATAGAAGTATTAGAGATGTCTATGTTCTTAAATTTCCATATGTTATTATTCTATCGTTTGTTCATGGATCTCAAAAATATGTAAGTTGATAAAGTTTATTTCATGATATTAATCAGAGGCATAATGGTCTTATGACGTACCGAGAGATTTTATTAACGTATTTCATATGCATTTCATGCATTTATACATTCATATTGACCCATGAACAGATGGCGTTATATACGCGTATATTTATATGTATATGTATATATATATGGGATATGGGAACGGTAAGGACGTTATATAAGCACCACCACCTGATCAGCTGGTATACGTTGACAATTTTACCCATTGTGGCATGATTATATGATGGGATGCCCTCAGAGACTTGATGATTTTATGAAGACATGTACCTATGCACGACATGATATTTATACGTATATGCATGACACTAAAGGTACTTCATGATTTACAGAGTTATCCAGACTTATAGGTTGAGTCATTTACTCTATATTTCTTCCATGTCTTTTATGTACTTATTTATGTGCCTTACATACTCGGTACATTATTTGTACTGGTCTCCCTTTTGCCTAGGGACGCAAGTCTCGATAGACAGGTCGAGAGTTCCCCAAGTAGGCGATCAACTCAGTGGAAGATGTTGGTGCACTCCATTTGCTCCGGAGTTACTTGTTTGGTCAGTATGATTTAGATGTGTATTCTTTGCTATGGCGGGGCTCTGTCCTGACCTTTATGAAAATTATGTATCCTTATAGGCTTGTAGACGGATGTCATGTACGCAAAAGATTGTATGGCCTTATCGGCCTATGTTCTATACGAGTGGTTATTTTTGTCTTAGAGGTCCATATGTCTTATGTATAAGTTGGTATTACATGTTGTATTCCACCTGTTTCCAGCTCAGTTATTAGTAAAGATACGTTATGCTGGTACTCGGTTGAGTAAGGTACCGGGTGCCCGCCGCGGCCCATCGGTTTGGGTCGTGACAGTTGTATTCTTAATATTTAACTAATTAATATTGCATACGAATTGTAGACTTGGTTTTGTCATTTTAGATTAAAAACAAGTGACTAAAAGTACTTTTTTTACTTTATCCAAGCACTACAAAATGGCTTAAAAAAGTGTTTTAGCTTAAAACAAGCCAATCCAAGCTTTTACCTTTTTAGTGTTTATTTTGATATGTTGGAACAATATAAAAAGTTATTAAGTTTAGTGAAATTTTTCTAATAAGATTTTTTTAACTTTTAAATATTTATCTTTTTTAGGTTAGAACTTAAAGAAAAAATATAAAAATATATTTAAAAAATGATAGGCCGGCCCGTGACAGCCCGTAGCCCACATAGAATTAGGGTGGACTAACCATTATGAGGCCCATCAAAATGGTGGGCTAGCCCAACTCAACCCGTCAATTGCTAAAACCTATGTGGGCTGGGCTGAGCTAGCCCGACCTCGCCTATACGTACCCAACCTTTCAGATATTTTCAAGATAGAATATAGTTATATAGGTATAAAAAAGGTCACTAAAATATAACAGGTTATGATGCCATAAGTTCAAAAGCACAATAAATTTAATTGCAAACTTTAGAAGCTGAATTCATTCCTTCTCTCTTTGCAACCAATAGTATTAGTAGCCTTTGGCATCGTGCACGAACCCTTATTAGCACTCGTTAGGATAGCTAGTAAATACGGTCAGACCTCTCTATAACAACATTCCTATATAATAACACTTCTTTATAAAAGTTAAGTTTTATCAAAATTAATTTTTATATTATATTATAATATATGTTCTTTATAACAGTACTTTATTATAATATTAAAAAATATTCGAAACAAATAAGGTTGTTATAGAAAGGTTTGACTGTAATAAGCTAAATGATATATATTTTATTAAAATTTAAATTCTAGATCCGCCTCTGCGTACCGGTAGGGAAGGAAAAGACAGCAAGAGACCATCCTCGTCGACAGGATATATATTGAAACGCTGCGAGACTGACGATTCAATCTTAATTGTCCCTACATTTCTCTATATATCCATGCCTTTGATAAGATGTGCCCCTGCTTTACCAAAATAATGAATTTATTTTCCTAGCTAACTTTCCAGACTAGGAAAGCTAACAGACAACAAGAAAAAATACTTTTTTTTTTCTTTTTTTCTTTTTAGGAAACTCGATATGTAGAAAAAAAGAAAAAGAAATAGGAAGTCGACAAAATTTTATTTTGGGAGACGAATAATGCTGAGAGCTACCTGGGTATACATTATCTTTTAGAGATCTTGCATGTGGGCTGTTCATTAGCTAGCAAATGGGGTCAATTTCAAATATAACATGTATCCACACATACCTCAAGGAAATCCGACCACAAAAATATTTATTTTACACCAATAAACAACAAAATCAGGGAGCAAACAAAAATTTAAGAGTTTTTTTTTTTTTTTATTTCAACATTCAACCCTACTTCTAGGCCAATTCTTCTTTTTAAAAAATTTACCTCTAATGTATTGATCTCTTTTCACCTATCTTAAGTCAGAGTTACTTAGTACCTCTATTTGTTAGAGTTAGCACGTAGTAGATAATCAGACACTAAAGGTTCGTTTGGTATGAGCTATAAGAAGGTGCAATGTTGGTATAAAAATTTAATATCATCTTAATACTTTGTTTGATTAGAAAATTTGGTATAAGTTATCCCAGGATTATAACTTATACATTGTAGAGAGTGGGGTAATTAGTGTCAGGATAACTTATATCTTCTTCTTGAAAATTATGCAATTATTATTTTTAATACAACATATCAAACAGTGGATAAAATATAATATCAAGATAACTAATCTCAAAATAAAATACAATCTCAGGATAACTAACTTATCCCGGTATAAGTCGTATTCAAACTAATCACACAGTTAAATGAATTTTTTTTTTAAGACATGCGCGACCTAATTCGAATATCGTAAAAAATTAAAAGGGTTTACTCCATCTTTTAATACGTAATTTCTTGGCCGTCTACGTGTAAGCATAAAATCATTGACAAAGATAGACGTTAGGAGATGAGAATAGTCAATTTCATGCTCCGTACAGCTCAAACTGAAGTACTAACATCTTTGTTTGAGCTTTTATTAATATATTTATATAATGAAATTACACTCCAAAAGGGACTAACTATTGCTTTCCAAAGGATACTGTATGGGTCAAAATTCGGCTGAGGAGATTCGGCGTGGAAAAATTATCAAGTGCAAAAATTGCGGTTCAACATGGACAATTAGGTCGAGGTTGACCAGGGCCTAATAGTAGGGAACCGCCGAGCGAGCCACTAAGGCCGAGGTCGAGTAACGAGGAATGGGAATAGCGTCTAGTATAGTCTTGGAACTACCAAAACTAAAATATTCTGTTGAATATTCCTTCTGCTGTACTTTTTAGAGTTTGGGAATATCTCATATAAATAGTAAAAGAAGGAGGGGGTGGGAGTGGTGGTGGTAGTGGTGGTGGTGGTGGGAGAGTGGGGGGGGAGGCAGAGGGGCATGTAAGATTCAACCTCATAAGAACTCTTGTGAAAAGTTGACTCTTGAGATATAATGCAAAACTTTCTCTTTCCAGAGTAATTCGATTTGTTGTTTATTCCACCTTTTCATGAATCAGATCCGAGAAAGTTTTATTTATTTCCATATCCATTTGTCTCACATTGTTGTTAGAGGGAAGAATCATCCACCTCATTCAATATTTGGGTGAACCGTTTCCTATTTACATTTATTGCCATTTACCATATTTATTGCTCATTATTGTCCCTTCATTCGTCCTCGGGAGCTTCATTTAATACTCTCATAATTGATTCTAAGTGTATTCGACATTATTCTATAAGCACATTTTAGTTCCGAGACTTATTATACTTGGTTAGGATTTACGCTTCAAATTTCTTATTTTTTAATTAGTTTAACAAAAAATTACATACTTTTTGATCAAACAATTTGGCGCCGTCTGTGGGGAATTTCTAGTCAAAGTCATAGTTTTTCTATATCTAAAAAAAATACACCAACAGCAAAATATAGAAATTTCTTTCTCCTACTTGTGCAATCTAACATGGCAGGAAATAGAGAAGAAAGATTGAAGGCAGTGGCAGGCCTTACTGCTAATCTCCTAAACACCATCAATGAAGTCAACGGAGAAGACGAGGAGAACGTGACACCAAGTGTTTCTCCTAGGCTAAGTGGCTCACCCCTCTCGCATGGCAGCGTTACCGCTTCCCACAGAAAGGGATCCTCTACGTCTGCGACAGAAGAAGCACCACCAGCAGTGAAAAAACTACTAGAAGCATGGCTAACGAGTACGCTGACCAGTATACTCGACAAACCCGCCCAAAGAGCGAGCAGGGAGGATGCATGAGTCGACATCACAACAACAACCAATAAGCAACACATCCCCCCTCCTTCAACCTGTATCATCACACTATTAATGATGTAGGTAATGATGCCCTCACCGCTATTCTGAGAAAATTGGAAGAAATGGACAACGAGTGTTATACCCCATTTTAACACAGGACAAATGTCACGACCAGAATTTTCCATCGTCGGGACTGTGATGGCGCCTAACATTGAACCCGCTAGGCAAGTCAACGTTAATGTTTATTTTATCTTATTCATTTATTTTTAACAAATAACAGGTGATGTACAAATCAGCGAAAATAAAAGTGCGAAATAAAACAAAGTCTAACAACTTGATTAAATGCCATTACGAAAATCAAAATACTAAACCCAGAATTTGGTTTCACAATTTCACGGACTGTCCATGAATAATAGATACAAGGGTCTGAACAAAATAATACATCTATCTCAGAATAAAGAAGAACAGAATGAAAATAAAGTAGGAGGGGACGCCAAGGCCTGTGGTCGCCTGCAAGACTACCTCGGAATCTCCAAGTAAGCTAAAGGCAGCCTCCTCGCTCTAAGGTCCATAAGGTCCTGTACCGAGATCTGCACAAAAATACAGAGTATAGCATCAGTACAACCGTCTCCATGTACTGAGTAAGTGTCGAGCCTAACCTCGGCGAAGTAGTGACGAGGCTAGGACACGACAACCAAATCAACCTGTGCAGTTTAACAGTATACAGAGAAAATAATAACAACGAGAAATAAGCAGCTAAGCATAAAGGAAATGGGAACATGCTGAGGGGGGGAAATATCAAATAATGGAAATAACAAGATAAAGCACGAATTAGATATCAATTTAAGCAACAAAAATAGTAACACAAAAGCAAGTGCACGACATCACCCTTCGCGCTTTTACTCTCGTCCTCACCATCGAATCAATATATATTCAGCATGGCATCACCCTTCGTGTTTTTACCTCACATAATCATGGCACGACATTATCGCTCATGCATTATCACTCATATCATGGCACGATATCACCCTTCGTGCTTTTACAATCACAATATCGGCATGACATCACCCTTTGTGCATTAACATTCACTCACAATCTCAAGCACGACATCACCCTTCGTGCTTTTACACTCTTCCTCACCCAAACACATCAAATGACAGCAATCCAACAAGGAAATTAATAGAGTAAACAAAAATAAAACTATAACGTCCTGGCAAGGGAGACAACAGTGGAATCAATACCATCCCGGCAAGGGAAAACAACTATAACCAACCTCACTTAGTACATAACTTCACATAAAAACCTTCAACTGAAATCAATACTCAACACTGTTCAATATCAAGGAATTTCCACCAACATGGGATAGCTATAAAGTGAAACTCAAGTATTACTTAACAAAAAACCACATAAATCACAATATTCGACTCACGGGCATGTTTGACACCAACGTATAGGTACTCGTCACCTCACCTACACGTTGAACATGATACTTACACATAGAAAATAGGACACAACACCTATTCCCTCAAGATAAGGTTAAGCCAAACACTTACCTCGGATTCCACAACCAACTCAAGCCTCAATTACCGACTTCCCTTTATAATTCGCCTCCAATTCGATTGTATCTAAACATAATTAGCTTAATAATATCAATAAGTGCTAAATAATTCAACCCCAATGCTTAATTATAGGTTTTCTATCATTCTTCCCAAAAAGTCAAAAATCAGCCCCGGGCCCGCTTGGTCGAAACACGAGGTTCGGACCAAAACCCGATCACCCATACACCCACGAGCTCGAATATATAATTAATTTCGAAATTCGACCTTAAATCGAGGCCTAAATTCCCAAATTTGTAAAATCCCTAAGGGTGTTGATGAAAATTGAACAAAATGAGGTTAAGAACACAAACCTATGATTTGGTGATGAAGTCCCTCTTCAAAAATAGCCCTAAGCTTTCTTGGTTTTGAAAATATGAAGTTATGGCCTAATTCTCGTCTTGCTACTGTTTTAAAAAAAAACTGGACTATCCTTCTATGTGTTCGCGTGCCTTTGGCCGCGTTCGCACATGATTACACTCCCCTCGGTCATCGCGATTGCATGCATAAGGCCGTGTTCGCATAGAGTACTAGCTAGACCATCCCCAGCTCCCTCCTAAAGCAGTGCGTTCGCACTAGGCCAGTTGCGTTCGCATATGCCAGCCCTTGCCAAGCTACGCGTTCGTGAACAGGCACCTGCGTTCGCATAGGGTAAACCCAGCCCCTTCCCCGTTTGTTCATCGCGTTCGCGTGTTCTACCATGCATTCGCATAGAGTAATTACCTGGACACCAGTAAACAACAATTACACCAGATTTTCTAAGTCTAACAACACTCTGACGCCTATCCGAAACTCAGCCGAGCCCTCGGGGCTCCAAACCAACCATGCACACAACCTTAAAAATGTCCTACAAACTTACTTGTGCGATCAAATCGCCAAAATAACATCTTAAACAACGAATTTAGCATAGAAATCAAAGAAAAATCTCAAAACTTTTAAAGTTTCAAATTTCACAACTACAGGTCCGAATCACATCAAATGACCTTCGTTTCTAACCAAATTTTACAGGCACAAATCAAATATCATATTAAACCTGTACTGGACTTCGGAACCAAAATACGGGCCCAATAACATCAATTTTCAAATAAAATCAAATTTCCAAAAACTCTTATAATTTCGATTAAATAATTTTATTAAAAAATTCATTTCTCGGGATTGGGACCTTAGAATTCAATTCCGGGCATACGCCCAAGCCCCATATTCTCCTACGGACCCTCCGGGACCGTCAAATCTAGGGTTCGGGTCCCTTTACCCAAAATGTTGACCAAAGTCAACTTAAATTCAATTTTAAAGACATAATTAACATTTTTCTCAATTTTTCATACAAAAGCCTCCTGGATATACGCTTGGGTTGTGCATGCAAAACGAGGTGAGATAAAAAGAGGTTTTCAAGGCCTTCAAAACTCAGTTTTGACTTTTAAAACAAGAGATAACCTTTTGGGTCATCACATTCTCCACATCTAAAACAAACGTTCGTCCTCGAACGGACATAGAAAAGTACTTAAATTAGGGGAAAATGGGGATATCGGCTCCGCATATCGGACTCAGACTCCAGGTAGCTGCCTCAGTAGGCTGACCTCTCCACTGAACACGAATCGAAGGATAACTCTTCGATCTCAACTGACAAACCTGCCGGTCTAGAATAGCTACCGGATCCTCCTCATAGGTCAAGTCCTTGTCCAACTGGACACTGCTGAAGTCTAAAACATGGGCTGGATCGTCGTGATACTTCCGAAGAATAGACACATGAAACACTAGATGCACAGCTGATGAATTCGGCATCAACGCAAGTCGGTAAGCCACCACTCCCACTCTATTAAGGATCTCAAAAGGATCGATGTACCTAGGGCTTAGCTTTCCCTTCTTCCCAAATCTCATATCGAGGTCTTAGATTTTTGAGAAATCTGACAGGAAGTGAAAGTTTTGATATCGAGTTCGGAATACAATTTCGAGAGTTGGAGCAGGTCTGTAATGTTGAATATGACTTGTGCGTAAAATTTGAGGTCAATCGGACGTGATTTGATAGGTTTCAGCATTGGATGTAGAAGTTAGAAAGTTCTAAGTTCATAAAGTTGGGATTTGGGTGTGATTCGTGGTTTCGATGTTGTTTGATGTGATTTGAGGCCTCGGGCAAGTCCACGTTATGTTTTGGAACAGGTTGGTATAATTGGACGGGGTCCCGGAGGCCTCGGGTGGATTTCGGGTGGTTAACGGATCAATGTTTGAAGTTGAAAAAGGCTGAAGGCTGCTATCATCTGGTGTGACCGCACATACGAGGCTTTGATCGCAGGTGCGGAGCCGCGGGTGCGAGTTTTGGGGCTGAAGCTGAGGAGGACGCACGTGCGGAAGATGGGTCGCACCTGCGAAAGCGTAGGTGCGGAGAAGGGGCCGCAGAAGTGAGAGATGTTGGGTTGAGTCAGAGCCGCACCATTGGACCGCAGGTGCGAAGGGAGGCCTGGGCAGAATGTTTTAAAGACGGGTTTATGTCATTTCTCACCCATTTTTCATTGTCATGGGCGATTTTTGGAGAGCATTTCAAGAGGGGTTTTCGTCAGGCATCAAGGTAAGTAAATTCCTTCCGTTTGTTAGTTAAATACAAGATTATATGCATGGATTAGGCATGGAAATTGGTAGGAATTTGGGAAATTTTTGAATGAACCTAGAAAATGTAAATTTGGAATTTAGCCACGAATTTGAGTATGGAATGTAGAGTAAATTGCATGATTGAACTAGTAGAGCTATACGTAACATGTATCTTCAAGAATTTCGGATTTTCGGGCACGTGGGCCCGAGGGCATTTTGGTCATTTCTCCGAGCGGTGTTGGGAAAGTATATAATCTTAATTACTTGTGAGAATTAGGAGGAATTTTCATTGCTTTGCCGTTATGTGGTAGTTTCTGAGCGTTGGGCGTCCGTTGGAGTCATCGGAAGGGCTTGGAAGCCGGTGTTGGAATTTCGGAGCAAGGTAAATCTCCTTTCTAACTTTGTGAGGGGGAATCGTCCCCCTAGGTGAATTAATTCAGTACATGCTATTATCTTCGGGGGCTACGTACGCATGAGGTGACGGGAGTCCGTGCGTAGTTACTGCTATGCCATGTTCGAGTAGTCTAGGACCCACTAGAATGCCTTACATGCTATACCTGTAATCCTGCCCATAATATTAAACTGGTAATATAATCGAAGACGTAATTGAATATCCAAAATAAGAAGCTAAAGTTCATTTTGTTAATCTTCTAGAAAGAGAATTGATTCCTTTGTGGATAATTGTGTACCTGGTGGGGTTGTATTATGGAGTATCGTTAAACTTGAGAAATGAGTTTCAAAACAAAGATTTAAAAACTACATTTCATGTTCCTTTAAAAATGGATTTTTACCATTATCCTGAGGAAAAACTGCTTCTTGATAAAAATAAGGATGTATTATGTGAATATGTGTACATATGAGCACCTGAGTCGCAGGTATGATTCACGAGCAAGCTAGCCTTATTTTTTTTTTGTTGACCGCGTCGCATGATCGATTTGCGAGCGGGGAAAATAGATGCATCTATGGTTCGAGCCGTTCGACCCTCGACAATGCACAATTTATTATTGTTGGTCCGCGTCGTTCGACCCTCGGCATTGCTTGCGCATGATATTTGCTGCGTAGTTGCTATGATTTTGCCTGATCACTGGCCTGAAATATTAGATTATCAAGTGAAATGACAGAGATTTAAAGTTATTAAAAAGATTTTAGAAGAAGTTGTTCCTTCCCGTCGATTTGTTATTATTTGATTAAATCACCATGTTGATTAATTGTTAATATGACGAAGATATAAAGTGTTACATGTGAACGGAGTTGAAAGATATTTAAATCATGTTTTATAAATTGCCTATGATAAATCATGCTTAGTGTCATACCTAAATATTCTAAATTGACCGTTAGTAAGTGTCTAATTTGACCTCTTGCCACTACCTCTTTGAGGTTAGGCGTGCGACTTACTGAGTACACGTTGTTTTTGTACTCATGCTACACTTGCTGTGCATTTTATTGCACGGTTACTTTCATAGAAATGTGGAGGATTCGGAGACTTAGGCGAGCTGCATCATCCAGAGACGATCCACGGCTGACAGAATCTCCTTCGTATTGTAAATTAAATTTTCTTGTCCAGTTGTATTTCGGACAGGCTTGTAATGATTGTTGAATTCTTAGAAATTGCTCATGTACTTGTGATACCGGGTTCTGGGATATGTATTGGGATATAATTGCTTAAGTGAAATCTTTAATCCACTGTTTTTAATTATCAGACTTTTATTTGGTTAATATGTAATCTAGGGAAAAGAAATATTTTCATAAATATTTTAAACCGGAAAGTTATTTCAATTAAATAATGGGTTGGCTTGTCTGACATGGATGTTCGGCGCCATCACAACCTTAGGGATTTCGGGTCGTGACACCTTGTTGTCTAAAGAAAATACTTAAGGCTAGTTGAAGGCACGTGATGAATCGAGCATGCAAGAAAAGTTTGTGGGCAAAACGTCCTGCCTTATAAAATAGAATATCATGCCTAGAGATTAAAAGGATATCTTAATTATACTAAGAATTTGAGTGAATTCAAGAAAAATTTGTGCCTAAGGGAATACCTAAATGGTGCTTTAGAGTCATTAAAGAGCACTAAGCGCGGAATAATTGGTGATTATTATTATTATTATTAATTCGGGAAGATGATACAAAAATAAGTGAAAGAAAAAATATATATATGAACAAATAAATTAAGCATAAAAATGTAAGCAAGTTGGATAGTCAATACGTTCTTCTTTTGTAAAACAACAAATGATGTTAGTTAAAAATAATAAAGTGTCACGACCCGATTTCCCACCGTCGGGACCGTGATGGCGCATAACGCTATACTTTCTAGGCAAGCCAACATTAGAGGGTTACGAAATTTAAACAATTTAAAACATATAAGAAATTTTACTACCATCCAATATACGATATCAAAATTAATAAATGAAATAGTAAAACGATACTGCGAAACTAATACTAATGTCTAACTACCCAGGGTTTGGAGTCACAATTCACGAACTACTAAGAATTTATTACAAGTATTTTGCTGAAAGAAAATTTATATGTGTTTTGAACTAAATAAAACAACAATGAATAATAAGGAAGAGACTCCAGGAATCTGCGGACGCCGGCAGATCTACCTCGTGTCTCCGCGCGAATAGTCTGCTACAACTCGATCTCAGCTCAGACCTAAACCTAGATCTGCACAAGAAGTGCAGAGTGCAATATCAGTACAACCGACCCCATGTACTGGTAAGTGTCGAGCCTAACCTCGGCGAAGTAGTGACGAGGCTAGGACAGGACACCACATAAAAACCTGGACCTGTATAATCATGCTAGTAGAAATAACAACAAATAAAGAAAAGTAAACAACAAATAATGCGAAGGGAGCATACAGTGAGGAATTCAACATAAGGAGCGAGAAAGCAATAAGACAGAAATAGTCAGTGATCAACAACAATTTAAGCAGTTGAAATAGAAAGGAAACCTGCACAACATCACCCTTCGTGCTTTTACTCTCATCCTTATCAAATAATAATTAGAATGCACGGCATCACCCTTCGTGCTTTTACTCTCACCTCATAATATAGATAAATTATGCACGGCATCACCCTTTGTGATTTACACTCTTCCTCACAATTTAAATAAACTATGCACGACATCACCCTTCGTGTTGTACACTCTTCCTTACCATTTAAATAAATTATGCACGGCATCACCCTTCGTGCTTTACACTCTTCCTCACAATTTAAATAAACTATGCACGACATCACCCTTCGTGTTGTACACTCTTCCTTACCATTTAAATAAATTATGCACGGCATCACCCTTCGTGCTTTACACTCTTCCTCACAATTTAAATAAACTATGCACGGCATCACCCTTCGTGGTTTACACTCTTCCTCACCATTTAAATAAATTTATGCACGGCATCACCCTTCGTACTTTACACTCTTCCTCACCCGTCACAAAATCTTTAACAACATATAAAGAGGAATTTCACAAGAAATCAATATTTCATCATAGTTTCTATCACCATTTAACATTTCAATCTAAACTCAATATTCACAATATTATCCATCTCGGTGGAACCGGATACAAATCTTTCAGCATTTCACTAACAATAATAATCATAGATAATAGGCTTTAAGACATCAAGAATAACAAGAATTAGCTTTCACTCGCATGTTATGACTCGACCACAACGTATAGGTACTCGTCACCTCACCTACAGCTTTTCCTTTAGAATTCACCTCCAACTCACTCGTATCTAATTATAATTAGTTCAATATCATTAATTATTGATAAAATAATTAACTTTAATGCATAATCATGGTTTTCCTAAATTTTTCCAACAAAAAGTTAAAAACCGACCTCGGACCCGCTTGGTCCAAACTCGAGGTTCGGGCCAAAATCTATTTATCCGTTCACCCTCAAGCCCGGATATATGATGGGTTTTGGAATCCGACCCCAATTGAGGTCAATTCCCCAAATTATCGAAATACCTAGTTTCTACCCAAAATCCCCAATTCCACCATGAAAACCCTAGATTTTTAGTTGTAAATTGATGAAAAACAATGGGATATTGGAAGAAAGTAGTTAATGAACACTTACCTATGATTTTGGGAAGAAAAGGTCTTGAGAAAATCGCTCTAAATCTTCTACCCTTGTGAAAAATAAGAAGAAAAACGGCTGGAGTTCTAATTAATGTGAACTCACTGCCCGACCCTCGCACCTGCGGTGCTTGGGTTGCACGTGCGCAAGGAGGGCTTCCGCTTCTGCAGAAAAGGAAATGGGCCACTGGGGCCGCACCTGCGGACAATGTTCTGCTTCTGCGGTCCCGCTTCTGCGGAGGAAGTCCGCATCTGCGAAAAAAGGGAAGGTTGGCCGGGGTCGCATCTGCGGGAGGCCGCTCGCACCTACGAGCTCGCACCTGCGGTTAAAGAATCGCAGGTGCGGGCACACCAGAACTGTTGCACCAGCCGCCTTTGTTGAGTTTTAACTCAACTCGCGCACCGCCCGAATGGCACCCGTGCCCTCGGGGATCCAAACCAAACATGCACACAATCTAAAAACATCCTACAAACTTGCTCGTACAATCAAATCGCTAAAATAACACCTAAAACCACATATTTATCATCAAAACTCATGAATTCCTCAAGAACATTTTCAAATTCACTATCTTATCAACCGGACGTCCGAATCACGTCAAATAAACTCCGATTTCCACCAAATTTCACAGACATGACATATATGTTATAATAGACATGTACCGAGCTCCGAAACCAAAATACGGGCCCGATACCAATGAGTTCAAACATTAACCAATTTCTTTAATTCCTTTAAATTTCAATCTAAAAATTTTCATCAAAAATTCATTTCTCGTGTTAGGGACCTCGGAACTCGATTCCGGGCATACGTCCAAGTCCCATATTTTACTACGGACCTCCCGGGACTGTCGGAACATGGGTCCAGGTTTGTTTACTCAAAACGTTGACCAAAGTCAACCAAAAATCAAATTTTAACTCTCAAAAATTATTATTTCATATATTTTCACATAAAAGCTTTTCGGATTCATGCCCGGACTGTGCATGAAATCGAGATGAATAAAAATATTGTTTTTAAGGCTTATAATCCTGGAATGGAGTCTTAAATCATAAAATGACTCTTTGGGTCATCACATAAAGTTAAGTAAGCCACATAACAAATAAGCAAGTAAGCAAGGAATGCATGTGACACATTTCAAAGCTTAACAAATAATAGCGCGGCCTAATATAAGGGACATTTTTATACCAGAAGTAGGCCTAGCGGGTATTAACTGACAAATATGTCATTATGTGTCATTCCATAGCTTTAAATTAATTAAGAAATTCTATTGCTTTTCAAAAAAAAATAATAATAATAAAGTACATGAATTGCTCAAACTTTTTTTTTCTTCTTGTAATAGAAAATCAAAAGAAAATGTAATAAAGGATATTTTCGTCAGGTTTAAACTTCTCGTTGTTACGCTCGATTATGTCATTTGAAAATTTTCATGCATATCATCAAAAAGTTAGTCATGCTCTATTACTTAGGATTTTATTAATTTAGAGCAAATAGTCTACATATGGCGTGTTTATCCTTCATATAATGCACATATACATGATAAGGTGTCACTTGGGGTCAAAAACTCACTTGAAAGGTAAGGTTAACTAATGGATT
This sequence comes from Nicotiana knightiana, assembly GCA_005239525.1. Taxonomy (NCBI): domain Eukaryota; kingdom Viridiplantae; phylum Streptophyta; class Magnoliopsida; order Solanales; family Solanaceae; genus Nicotiana; species Nicotiana knightiana. The sequence goes on from ML437184.1 coordinate 14,707, forward strand.
AATACACCTTGGATATCAAATCGCTAAGGGCTAAAATGATGCATGCTCTTAAAAGGGTTTTGGTTTAGTTCTATCTTAAGTTGTCTAAGAGTGGATTTCTCTAGACTGGTCTTCTCCCAAGCGGACAACTTGAGAGTGAAAATTCCTTGACTGTCGACTGAACCGCTGATCGACTTACCTACGGACTTTTCCCTAAAATGTATTTGTGTAAAGTGCACGGCCGTAAACCACGTAATCGCTAGGTGTGTGCTTTGTATGAATTTTTCAGGAGTGGAAAAAGTGTAACAGAATGGAAATTTATATAAAGCAATAAGTATAGATAAACAATTCATATAAAAAAAATTACGACATAAGGCAATTTAGATAAGCATCATAAACTAATACAAACAAACAAATCAAATTTATTATTAACCTAAGTTTGTTATGGTTTAGAACCTAATATCCCCAGCAGAGTCACCAAGCTGTTATACCCCATTTTATCACCGATCAAATTAGAGTATAACATATTGGTAAATTCGAGGTTTAATTAATTAAAGAGAGTCGCCACCTAATTATTTTAAAGGTGAATTAGGATACCAATTTTAGCAAAATAATGTTTAAAGTTAACTTTGTTCGATGGTCTACTTAACCTTTAAAATTACGGGTAAGGGTTCTAATTAATCATATAGGGAAGGTTGTAAAAGTGTGATTCGTTAACTACGATTAACCATCTAAACTTAGGTTAATTAATTCAATGTCTTAAGAAATAAATATTTTAAAGTATTTTAAGAAAAAAAAATCATAACTGAATATTCCAAGTTAAAAAAATACTGATATATGAGCAAATATATAAAGATTGAATGTAGATTACTTAAAACAATGACGACATCAAAATCGATTTTTGTCGTGATTAGGCATTAGAATGAAGGAGTTTATTAGATTTCTTTTTGAAGACAGTGTTATAATAAGAAAAATGGGTATAATCCTCAAGAATATAAAGGGAGCAAAACGTGCTAAAAATGAGACTAGAGTCTGATTTTTGTAAAGAACTCAATTTTGAAGCCCGTTTCATTATAAAAGATTAGACTCAGAAAGAAATAATTAATATTGGATCAACAGAACTCAATTCTCCTTAAAAAGAATCCTTGCTAATTATAATTCATCCAAGAGCCCGAGAATATACTGAGAGTCTCGTTCTTTTCCTTATTAAGAATGAAAAACTTCAGTTTTGAACTTATGAGGAAAAAAAAAAAAGCAGAATAATTAAGATTTAGCCAAAGCCAGCTCCAACAATTTTTAAGCACAATAACCATGTTAATGAACTTAAGGAATCAGACACAAGTTTAAACTAGCAGATCCAAAATTAATTTAACTTAGTGACGATGTCACGACCCGAATTGCCCTCCGAACGGTCTCGTGACGGCACTAGTCCCTAAGACTAGGTAAGCCTAAAACTTGCGGAAAATAAGGCAACACAATAATAGAAACAGTAAAGAAGAAGCAATACTATAAATATTTAGCCGTTCGGCATATACAACTGTTACTTTCCCAAAACCCGGAACATCACAAAGTCACAAAATCTGAACTACTGTAGTTCTATACAAAGAAATAAGGGAAATGTATCTATATATATCTCCTATATCTGTATTAGAGTAGGAAGGGGACTCGTGAGATCCTGTGGATGCGGCAGAATTACCTCGTGGTCTCCTATGCAACTGCTAAGATGCACCTAGCCACTGTACTGTGTGCTAGTACCTGGATCCGCACATGGGGAAAACATGCGCAGGAAAGGGCGTGAGTACTCCACATTCGGTACTCCGTAAGTGCCAAGCCTAACCCCAGTCAAGTAGTAGCGAGGTCAGGTTGAGGCTCTACTGAGTTTTTAAAACAAGTCAATATAAATTTAAAACAGTGAAATATAGATAAGCAATGATAAAAAAGGATTAATGGAAACTGGAAGAATTTATTACAGACAGAGAGCCCTCGGCTCAGCACATCATATATCTGAACAGTAAAAGTGCAATGCAGTACAATGGGAAAGCTCCCGGATCTCAGTCCGTAGTCCAATTTAAATATGCTATGCAGACAGGGGGAAAGCTCCCGGATCTCCGTCCGTAGTCCCAATTTAAATATGCATTTTAGTACAGGGGAAAAGCTTCCGGATCTCGGTCTGTAGTCCCAATTTAAATATGAAATGCAGTACAGGGGAAAGCTCCCGGATCTCGATCCGTAGTCCCAATTTAAAAATACAAAGCAGAAGTATGTCAGATACGGCTTAATTAAACAGTCCAAGAAAAAAAACAGGCAAGAATAGAGTAAAGCTACCTAAGCATGGTGCAACTAGTATCAAATAAGAGGAAATCAAGTTAGGACTGGTAGGCATGCTTAGTCTTAAGCTAACTACTCAGTTAAGACAGGAAACAATAATATAGGAATGAAAATGAGTGATTGTGTGGAAGTAAAAATGGAATTTTAGCAACAATGACCCGTGTACGCACTCGTCACCTCACGTACACGGCGTCCACATAACAAATCAGTATAAAAAATGCCTAAGGGGAAGTCCCCAACACAGAATTAGGCAAGCCACTTACCTTGACTGCGATAATCAACTCAATACCACGCTCTTGCCACGAATATCCGACTCCGGGTGGCCCAAATCTATTCAAATCGATTGCAAAATATAAATATCACTTCAGGGGAACAAAATAGCTACTTATTTCTAAGATAATACGCAAAATTAGGAAATTAGTCCAAAAAGCCCCCGGGCCCACGTCTCATAATCGGATAAAATTTATATTTCCCGAACATCCATTCGCTCATGAACCCACTCGAACAAGAATCAACAAAATCCGACGTCTAAATCTCCCTAAATCCTCAGATTTCTACTTGGGGAAGTTTTATCCCAATTTCATGGGTATTCATCCAATTTCATTGATTAGATTGAGGAAATTGATAGAGATTATTGATATACAATTGGATTATGGTTAGAAAACGTTACCTATGATTCTCCTCTTCAAATTCCACTAAAAATCGCCAAATCCCGAGCTCTCAATCGATTTTGGAGTTATGAATTTCAAACCCTCGGATTTTGATATAACTAGCCCAGGTATTTCGCACCTGCAACACTGGGATCACACCTGCGGTGCCGCACCTGCGGAAACACAGTCGCCGGTGCGGAAACTCTTTAAAAGACCTGGGGTCGCACTTGCGGTGGCTGGGTCGCAGGTGCGGTTGCGCACCTGCGGATACTCTTCCGCGCCTGCGAGTCGGGCCAGCCTAAGTTACGTCCGCACCTACGTGCACCCCTTCGCACCTGCGGAAATACCATCTCAGGTGCGAGACACCAGAACCAGAATGGTTCAGCTGCTCGTAAAGTCCCAAATTCACCCGTTAGGCATCCAAAACAACCCCGAGACCCCCGGGACCTCAACCAAACCTACCGACTGACCCTAATACCTTGTTCAAACTTGGTCGATCCTTAAAAACACATCTCATAACATCAAAATCATCAATTATGCCGAAACACGTCAAAACTCATCCGAATGACCTCAAATTTTGCACACAGGTCACAATTGGCATTACGGACCTGCTGTCGCTTTCGGAATTCCATTCAGAGTCCAATATCAAAATTTCACCTATCGGCCGAAATTTCTGAAATTCTAACTTTCCAATTCAAGCCTAAATCTACAACCGACCTCGAAAACACATTCCGAACACGCTCCTAACCCCGAAATCACCCAACGGAGCTAACGGAGTCGACGAAATTCCATTCTGGATCTGTCTTCACACAGCTCTAGCTACAACCAGATTTCTAAAGCTAAATTCCACATTTATGGACTATGTGTCCAAAATCACCCTGGATTTCGTCACTTAACGCTCCGACAAGTTCCAATAACATAAATAGACATGGGAGAAGCGGTTAATAGAGGATCGGGGCGCTAATTTTCAAAATGGATGACCGGGTCGTTACATCCTCATCCTCTTAAGAAAATCGTTCGTCCTCGAACGAGTATAGAAAAATACCCGAAGCTGTGAAAAGATGAGGGTACTGATTCTGCATATCCTGCTCGGTCTCCCAAGTTGCCTCCTCGAATGGATGACCCCTCCACTGAACCTTAACCGAGGCAATATTCTTCGATCTGAGCTTTCTGACCTGCCTGTCCAATATAGCCACAGGCTCCTCAACATATGATAGATCCTTGTCCAACTGGAGTGAGCTGAAATCCAAAACATGAGTCGGGTCACCGTGATACTTCCAGAGCATGGAGACGTGGAACATCGGATGAACCCCTGCCAGGCTGGGAGGCAGGGCTAGCTCATAAGCAACCTCCCCAACACGTCGCAACACCTCAAAAGGGCTAATAAATCTCGAACTCATCTTTCCCTTCTTCCCGAACCTTATGACTCCCTTCATAGGCGATACCCGAAGCAAAACCCGATCACCAGCCATAAATTCCAAGTCACGAACCTTCCGGTTCGTATAGCTCTTCTTCTTGGACTGAGTTGTGCGAAGTCTCTCCTGAATCACCTTCACCTTGTCCAGGGCATCCTGAACCAAGTCTGTACCCAACAATCGGGCCTCGCCTGGATCAAACCATCCCACAGGAGACCTGCACCTCCTACCATACAAAACCTCATACGGCGCCATCTGAATGCTGGACTGGTAGCTGTTGTTATAAGCAAACTCTGCAAGGGGCAAGTATCGATCCCATGACCTTCCAAAATCTATCACACATGCACAGAGCATATCCTCGAGAATATGAATCGTGCGCTCGGGCTGCCCGTCTGTCTGAGGGTGAAAAGTTGTACTCAACTATACCCTGGTGCCTAACTCCTGCTTCACGGTTCTCCAGAACCGTGAAGTGAATTGTGTACCTCTGTCTGAAATGATAGATACTGGAATACCGTGGAGGCGAACAATCTCGCGGATATAAATCTCAGTTAACCTCTCAGATGAATATGTAGTCAGCACTGGAATAAAATGAGCTGATTTGGTCAGCCGATCCATAATCACCCAAATAGCATCATGCTTCCTCAAAGTCCGAGGAAGTCCCACCAAAAAGTCCATGGTGATCCGCTCCCACTTCTACTCTGGAAGCTCAATCTGCTGAAGTAGCCATACCGGTCTCTGATGCTCGCATTTGACTTGCTGACAGTTGAGACACTTGGCTACGAACTCCACTATATCCTTCTTCATCCTTTGTCACCAATAGTGATTCTCAGATCCTGGTACATCTTCGCGGTACCCGGAAGGATGGAATACCGCGAACTATGGGCCTCCTCAAGAATCAACTCCCGAAGCCCATCCACATTGGGCACACAGATCTGACCATGCATCCCCATCACACCATCATCTCCTATAGTCACATCCCTGGCATCACCCCGCCAAACTCTATCTTGAAGAACCCAAAAGTGGGGATCATCATACTAGCGCTCTCTGATACGATCATAAAGGGAAGATCGAGCAACCGCACAAGCTAATACCCGGCAAGGCTTAGAAAGGTTCAATCTCACGAACAGACTAGCTAAGGATTGGACATCTAAGGCTAGAGGCCTCTCAGCTGCATGAAGGTATGCCAAACTCCCCAAACTCTCCGCCCGGCGACTAAAGGCGTCGTCCACCACATAGGCCTTACCCGGGTGGTATAATATAGTGATGTCATGGTCCTTTAGCAACTCCAACCACCTACGCTGGCGCAAATTTTGATCCTTCTGCTTGAATATGTGCTGCAAACTCCGATGATCCGTCAATATCTCACAGGGAAAACCATATAAATAATGACGCCATATCTTCAGGGCGTGAACAATCGCTGCCAACTCGAGATCATGAATAGGGAAGTTTTTCTCATGCACCTTCAACTGCCTGGACGCGTAGGCAATCACCCTACCGTCCTGCATCAGCATCGCTCCCAGGCCAATCCTCGAAGCATCACAATAGACTGTATAGGACCCGGAACCAGTAGGCAATACCAACACAGGAGCTGTAGTCAGGGCTGTCTTGAGCTTCTGAAAGCTCTCCTCACACTCCTCAGTCCATATAAAAGATGCACCCTTCTGGGTCAGTGTTGTTTTAGACTTCAATACCACACAAGAAGATAGGTTACTTTGTGTGGTACCCTATTTTTGAATGCTTTCTCAGTAGAAGAACCTGGTTCTTCTTCGTGTTCCAACTACTACTGTTGCGGAATAATAAAAAGCAATAAAGTAAAAATACAAAGATTTAGATCCTCAGTAGTGCAATCAGCTCTTGTCTTTGGTATATATATATACCTTCAGCAGTCTTCATCATGGTAGCTAGAGGACCATCAGTGACTATGTCCCAGAGTTCATAGTCTTCTCCAATTAGGTGATCCTTTATCCTATTTTTACACCATGAGTAGTACTGGCCATTGAAGAGTGGTGGCCTTGCAGTTGATTGACCTTCCCAATTTCCAGGTGGTGCACTCATCTTGATCTTCTCCAAGGTGTTAGCCTTTCAAGGATAACCTGCTCTGATACCAATTGTTGTTTTAGACTTCAATACCACACAAGAAGATAGGTTACTTTGTGTGGTACCCAATTTTCGAGTGTTGTCTCAGTAGAAGAACCTGGTTCTTCTTCGTGTTCCAACTACTACTGTTGCGGAATAATAAAAAGCAGTAAAGTAAAAACACAGAGATTTTTACGTGGAAAACACCTGGCTCAAAAGGTGAAAAAACCACGACCTACTCCTTAGTAGGATTTGCTCAACTCTTCACTAAAAACTCTGAGCCAAACGGACTTACAAAATAAACTCTTTTGTAATCCTAAGGAATAACTCCAACCCTTTGAGGTAACTAGCCCGTAGGTAATTTCTACACACCTCAAGTTACCTCTAGCTTGATCAATACGTACCTATTACAATTGCTTCTATGAAAGCTGAAAGATACAATATTAAAAACTCCTACTACAATCAACTAGACTCAATAAGCAATTAGATGGAACTGGTTCTTCTAGTTGAGTTGTAGCCTTTGCATCGCATAATGATTCTGCTAGCAAAAATAACTCTGAGAATTTTGTTTTCAGATTTTGATTCACTTTAGCTTTGTGCGTCTTGAATTCCAGCAGAAATACATCAAGTATTTATAGAGTCAGTCATTGAGCTTGTCTTCTAATTCCAGTTCAACTCTACCTGGGTGAACCAATTCAAATCAAACTCAACTTCCTTTCTTTTGTTACTTTCCTTGCTGAATTTGTCTTCAATTAATCAGATCAGTTTGCAACCTTTTCGTATTAGGAGACAATCTCTTGGTTCCTTGATATTTCATATTCAAAACATCTCCTAAGCATATATGGTTCATGTGCCAGTTAGTTAGTTCAAGATGTGTGCTCTGATGGACCTGGTTGAACTGGTCAGCCTTTTGTCAATCTTCAAAACTATGCAGTGACATGGGTCAACAAATTCCCCCTTTTTTATTATGACAAACTCTATGCTTAATCTTGTATACACTTCAAAGAACTTTGTATGGTTTTGAGCATTAATCATAGAGAATCCAAATTCATTAGGTTATAAATATCATTTTAAACTTTAAAAATAATTTGAAAAGTTAAGCACAAACTAACTTCCCCCTTTTGGAATCATCGAAAAGTTTGCAAAATGATGTACTTACCAGTTTTATTAATTATTACCCATGGCCATTGAGGCAACTGCAGGTGCAAAGAATGATTAATCAACATAAGAAACCAATAAATGTTAGCTAACTGAGAAATTGAGGCAAGTCAATAACTAAAAGAAAAATTCATTGATAAATAATGATAATCAACCACTACACAGAAAAACAAAAACAACCAACCATGAGCAAAAAAAATAAAAGAAACTGAAACTGCTAACTGGTCTTAAGATGGTTTAAGGAAGCTCTAAGAAGACTAAGGATGGGAAGGTGCAGTGGAGGTTGTGGACTTGGATTGTAGGAGAGACAGCATCTGCTGAAGAACACCATCGTTCTTTTCTTTCTCCTTTACTAATTCAGCTCTAAGATCATCCTGCTCTTCTTCAACCTCAATCGCACGAGACTTTAAGCGAAGGATCTCCATACCCTTAATCTCGTTTTCTTGCACCAAAGTTCTAACTTTGTTGTTGACTGGTTGCTTCCTAGATGAACCAGGTTCATCCACAGGAACATTGACATTGTAGTCACATGTAAGCAAAGTTTCCTTCCCAAAATAATCTTTGGTCGTAGCCATCTCAGCCTTCTTTACTGGAACCCCAAAATGTGCAAGCACTGCTGTTAGCATGAAGCCATAAGGAATTACGTGTGCCTTGGTTCCGCTCACCACTCTGTCAAGGAGTTGGATGATAAAAGCTGGCCAATTAATTTTCTTTCCCCTGTACAAGCATTCCATCAAAGTAAGATCCATATAATTTGCCATTTGCCTTCTTTCTTGTCTAGGCAGTAGGAACTTAATGACGAACTCAAAGAGTATCTTGTTCTCGGGATTCATCTCACTCTTGTAAACCGGTCTGGGTTCAATCTCCTTCTCACTATCACTAAAGAACCTGGTGATGTCGATTGCTGAGGCCATCCCATCTAGACAAGGCCATCTCTGCCTTGTATAGTCCTCATAGCCCTCAGTTGGTATGTTAAGAATAACACCCAGTTCTTTGACACTTGCATTCCCCATAAACTCTACTAACTCAGCTCTTGCCAGCCTGCCTTCCATGCGAAGGACCAAGTCCTTCCAGCCTTGTACCTCCAGAGTTACATTAGATACTGCATACCAGGATCCTTTAAATCCTTCACCAGCTTGCCCTTTAGTATTGTTATTTTTCCAAACATGGTAACCTTGTCAGTTACCACTCCAATTTCCTTCTCTTCTTCTCCACTCCAGTCTGCATCATCATCATTAACAACTTTCACTCTCTTTGGCTTGGCCCTGGTCTTCTTAACAGATTTTGTTGGTGCGACAGACATCCTAGCTGACTTCTTTGAAGAAGCCTTAGCCTTTGTGGGTTTTGGTGTCTCAGCCACACCTGGAGCAGGTTGCTCCTCCTGTTGGACCAGGTCCAACCCAGTTTCTTCAATCTCAATAGCCTCAACAGGCTCTCCAACTTTTGATTTTCCTTTTGCTGCCCTCTTGTTCTTGCTCTCCTTCAGAGCCTTTTCTAATTTTTCTTCTTCTTCTCTCACAGTTCTACGAGTAGCTCTAACTTTTAGAGCAGAAACATTAGCAACTTCAAAAATTTTCCTTTTCTTTGAAGGAACTGGGTGAGTTGCCTTCTTGGGTTTCTGACTCCTTCGTATCTTAGTGTTATAAGACTCCCCCAGTTTTCTCAACCTTTCCGCCAATGTTTCTTCCCCCGATGAACCAGGTTCATATATAGCTTTATTCAGACTTGCAAGACCTGCTGCAACTTCCTCTACTATGCTTCCCCCTAAATCAGTGACTTTTTCTCCCATAGTCTCAGGAATGGGGCCACAGAAAACCAGTGTGGCACCATCCTCCCTAGATCCCCTCACATCTTCTTCTCACTTTCTCTCAAGAATTATTTATTTTCTCCCACCCTTCTTTCTTCCAGGTATTTCGACATCAATAACAGACCCTACCAACACGAATCTTTTATCAGCAGAAGTAAGTTTAGAATCGATTTCAAGATTACCTTTTTCAGAACTAGTTGAACCAAGTGCTTCTTCCTCATTAGCTGATTTGAAGGACTCATTGGATGAATCTGACTTAGTGCCTTTCCCTGCTTTAATAAGATCTTCCAAGAATTTTTCCCTAGCCCCAGAAGCAACAGATTTTCGGGCAAGAACTTTAACACGACGATTCTTGGGGGCAGGAGTGGGGTTTGGAGTGGGTTCAAGAATGGGTGTGTTTTCAGGGGATGATGGAATTTCTGGTGATTTGGAGTTGTAAACAGATGGAGAATTGGAGACAGATTCAGAATTTCCTCCATCGTAATCACGATTAGGTGAAGAATTAGATGAGGAAGCTGGTGGAGGTGAAGACATTTTTTTTCTTTATTGAGAGGAAAGGACGAGTTTTGCAGGTTTTGAATAGTGTAATATGAGTTAAACTTGGTTTGAAGGAAGCTTTATGAAGAGAGGAGTAATGATTACCTTTTATAATATATGGCTATTAATTTTACAAGATAAAAATTTGTTCAAGTGGAAGTCTAATGGTTGTAGGAGTGTCATTGATTTGATGGTTAAGTGTTCCCTATTTTTAGGCTAATTGAGTGTTGATGTGACTCCTTGGAATGGGTTCATTTATGGATTAGTACAAAGACTTAGGAATGAACCAATTATGGATAGACTCCTGCTCATGTGTGATTGTAATTGAATTACTATATGGAGAAGAGTACGTACCTTGTCAGTCAGATGAATCATCATAGAGTACGTACCTTCATTTATGGATTAGTACAAAGACTTAGGAATGAAACAATTATGGATAGACTCCTACTCATGTGTGATTGTAATTGAATTACTATATGGAGAAGAGTACGTACCTTGTCAGTCAGATGAATCATCATAAATGAACCAGGTTCATCCTGTTTGAAATCTTTAAATTGCCTTAATTTACAAAGATAGATAAACATTATTAGTATCGAGGGAATCATATTAATACATGGCACATGAGTATGGCAATAAAGACATAATGCTGAGCAATTATTAATCTGATTATGTACCTAATTAAAATTTTCTAGCCAAAAATTCATTTATATAAAAAATTTCTTTCTCTTCAATCAAGTGATCTTAATTATCCATAATTCCAGCCTGTTTCTCTCAAAATGCTCCCTACTAAGTGCTTTAGTGAATATATCAACAATTTGATGATCAGTAGCACAAAATTAGATTGAGATCATTCCTTTTTCATAGTTATCCCTTAGGAAATGGTGTCTAACATCTAAGTTATTAGTCCTTTTGTGATGGACCGGGTTCTTCGTCATACTAATAGCACTAGTGTTATCACAAAAGCCCACATCAATACCAAAGTCCATGAGTTGTTGTTTTATACATAACAACTGGGCACAGCATGAGGCTGCAGCCACATATTCAGCCTCAACAGTAGACAAGGCTACTGAATTTTGTTTCTTGGTTGCCCAAGACAGGCATGAACCCAAAAAGTGAGCCATACCTGAAGTACTTTTCCTGTCAACTAGGAATCCTACATAATCAGCATCATCATATCCTACAAGGTCAAAATTACTACCTTTAGGATACCAAAGGCATAAATTAGTGGTGCCTTTCAAATATCTCAAAATTATCTTTACTGCAGTGAGGTGGGACTCCTTTGGATTTGCCTGAAACCTAGCACACAATCCCACACTGAACACAATATCAGGTCTGTTGGCAGTGAGATACAATAGAGACCCAATCATCCCTCTATAAAGCTTCTGATCAACAGATGAACCAGGTTTATCCGCGTCCAATTTTGTAGTTGTGGCTATGGGAGTGTCTATTTCTTTTGAGTCTTCCATTTTAAACTTCTTGAGCAATTCTTTCACATACTTTTGTTGGTGGATCATTGTTCCATTTGGGTTTTGCTTAATTTGCAAGCCTAAGAAAAAGTTTAGCTCACCCATCATACTCATCTCAAACTCACTTCCCATTAGCATATCAAATTCCTTGCTCAATTTCTCAGAAGTCGCTCCAAATATGATATCATCCACATATATTTGCACAACCAGAAGATCCTTACCTTTTTCCCTTGAGAACAAGGTACTAGCAATTTTGCCTCGTTTGTACCCATGTTCTAGCAGGAATTTTGATAATCTTTCGTACCATGTTCTTGGTGCCTGTTTGAGACCATATAGAGCCTTGTCGAGTTTGTATACGTGGTCAGGTGACTCCTTGCTTTCAAAACCTGGAGGCTGCTTGACAAATACATCTTCCTTCAGATAGCCATTGAGAAAGGCACTCTTAACATCCATCTGATGAAGAGTGAATTCCATGTGTGCAGCAAATGCTATAAGAGGTCTGATTACCTCCAGTCTTGCCACATGGGCAAAGGTCTCATCATAGTCAATTCCTTCTTCTTGACTATATCCCTGAACAACTAATCTTGCCTTATTCCTTGTAACAGTTCCATCTTCATCGAGCTTGTTCCCGAAGACCCACTTGGTGCCAATTACAGATATATCCAATGGTCTGGGTACCAAGTACCATACTTGACTTCTTTCAAACTGATTCAGCTCTTCTTGCATGGCATTTTCCCAATCAGCATCTTGTAGGGTTTCCCCAATGTTCTTTGGTTCGACCATGGATAGAAAGGCATCAAATGCACACAAATTTTTCAAGGATGATCTTGTCTTGATTCTAGATGCCAAATCTGTTATGATGTTCTCAAGAGGGTGATAACTCCGATATTTGTGTGTCTTAAGTACCAGTTGTTCATTCCTAGATGATTCCATGATGTCTTGTTGTTGTATAGCAGGATCAGGGCCAGGTTGCATATGTTTAGTTCCCCCTGTCATGATGCTTAGGGTAGTTGAACTTGGTCCATCAGCTGTTCCACCTTTCATGCTTGCTTCAGTGTGATCACTGCTTCTTACCAGTCCAAGCTCCTCATCTTCAGGTTCCTGTCTCTCAGCAAGAATGTTAGTTTCATCAAAGACAACATGTATACTTTCTTCTACACACATAGTTCTTTTATTATACACTTTATAAGCTTTACTATGTGATGAATATCCCAACAATACTCCCTCATCACTTCTGGGGTCAAATTTTTCTAGGGAATCTTTGACATTATTGTGTACAAAACACTTGCATCCAAAATCCCTAAAGTGGGATATGTTGGGCTTTCTCCCTTTAAGTAATTCATAGGGAGTTTTCTCTACCAGAGGTCTAGTCATGCATCTATTGATTATGTAACAAGCAGTATTTATTGCTTCAGCCCAGAAGCTGTGAGGTAGTTTGCTAGATAGAAGCATGGTTCTTGCCATGTCTTCAAGAGTTCTGTTTTTCCTTTCAACAACCCCATTTTGCTGTGGGTTTCTATGAGCAGAAAAGTTATGATTAACACCATGTTCATTACAGAACTCAGCAAACATAATATTCTCACATTTAGTACCATGGTCAGATCTTATTGATTCCAGTTGATGTCCCAATTGATTTTGAGTTTTCTTGACAAATGAGGTGAACATATCAAATGCTTCATCCTTAGATGCCAGGAATAAGGTCCAAGTGAACCTTGAAAAATCATCAACTAGCACCATCACATATCTCTTACCACCTCTACTCAAAGTTCTCATAGGACCACATAGATCCATATGAACCAGTTCCAACGTCCTGGTGGTACTGACTATTTTCTTACTTTTGAAAGAGGACCTTACCTGCTTCCCCCTGGCACATGCCTCACAAACTTTGTCTTCCTTGAACTTAATGTTAGGAAGTCCTACCACTAAGTCCTTAGAGACTAGTTTGTTAAGCTGAGTTAGACTCGCATGACCAAGTCGTTTGTGCCACAGGAGGGGATCACTGTCCAACACACTTAGGCAAGTGAGTTCATTTTCAGACAGTGTGGACAAGTCTATGACATAGATGTTATTCATTCTTTTTCCCTGCAAAACAATCTTGTCAGTAAGCAGGTTAATCACAAAACATTTTGTGGAAGTAAAAGCAACCAGGTTACCTCTGTCACATAGTTGTGATACACTGATCAGACTATATTTCAAGCCATCTATTAGATACACATGTTCAATAGATCGTGTATCATCCTTACCTACCTTACCAACCCCAATGATTTCACCTTTCTTCCCGTTTCCAAAGGAGACATTTCCTCCTTTACTTTCAAGTGAAAGGAAATGTTCCATGTTCCCAATGATATGCTTTGAGCATCCACTATCCAAGTACCAAATCTGGCTGCCTCCTCTCACTTGAACCAACAAAAGGAATCAAAGGTTAGTCTTAAGAACCCAAACTAGTTTGGGTCCTTTTCTATGAGAGAATGGATGAATCAAATTTTTCCTGGCCCAATTTGGCAGCCATTTTTCTTTTTACAACCCTCTCATTTTTTTGACTGGCCTGCTCTTTTGTAGTACACTCATATTTGTAGTGCCCAGTATTACCACAATGGGAGCATATTTTATTCTCAGGAAGAGTGAGATACTTATTTTTGGGATCCCACTTGGGCAATTGACTTCCAAAGCCAATCCCTCTCCTGTTGCTACTATGATTCTCTTAAAGCCATATCAGGGCGTCAGAGGACTTATTCCATTTACAGGTTCGATCTAATTCATCTTTGACTTTGCCAAGTTGTTCATTAAGAGTTCTTATTTGTTCATCCTTGGAATACATCTAATCTTTTAATTTTCCTATTTTTTATTCTAACATGATATGAGAATGATCAATAAACTTTTTACTTGATCCTAGCTTTAGCTTTAAGTTTTCAGATTTTAGTTCTAGAATCTCAGTTTCAAGAGGATGAACCTGGTTCAACAAGTTAGTGTTTTTCTTTTCAGATTAACTGACTCAGATTTCTAGGTTTATGCATATTGCTTTTAGCATTGCACATTCTTTAGATAGTTTATCCTCCTCTTTGGTTGTTTCCTCAGAATCATCTATGAAATCAAGTATTAACTTAGAGAGTTTTTCCTTAGATAGGAACTTTACTTTATTTTTAAGATGAGAGATACTTACCTCTAGTTCTTCATGTGATTCCTTGTCAGATTCTCCAATTGCCATGAGCGCCTGATCTTCATTCTCCCCATCTTCTGATTCTTCATCCGAACTTTCCCCCCAAGCAGCAACCATAGCCTTTGTTGTGTTTTTCTTGGGTTGAACTTGTTCCTTCCTCTTGTTCATTCTCTCATATCTTTCCTTTTTCCTCTCTACTTCCCACTGAGGACAGTTTTTAATGAGATGATCAGTCTTACCACATTTATAGAATCCCTCGTTGGTTGGTCTTTCTGGAGCCTTTGCTTTGTTGTAGTTTCCTCCTCTAGAGATGCCTTTCTTCCTCATGAGAAAGTTTCTGAATTCTTTGGTGATCATGGCCATTTCATCATCTTCCAGATCTTCTCCCTCAGTGATTCTTAAAGCTAGACTCCTCTCCTTCTTTGGACCATCTATCTTCATTTTCTGCTTTCTCAGTTCATAAGCAGTGAGGTTTCCAATTAGCTCATCCAATCTGAGGGTAGCCATATTTTTAGATTCCTGGATAGCAGTGATTTTGCTTTCCCAAGAAATAGGCAAGACCCTTGTTAGGATCTTCTCAACCTTGTCCTCTTCAAGAATGATTCTTCCAAGAGACTTCAGTTCATTAGTCAAGGTTGTGAACCTAGTCTCTCCTTCTTTCATAGTCTCTCCTTGTTTCATAGTGAAGTTTTCATACTGAGAGTGTAGTAGAGTACCTCTTGACCTTTTTATCTGAGGTGTTCCTTCATGAGATACTTTCAAGGTGTCCCAAATCTCTTTGGCAGTGGTGCAACTTTGGATTCTACTGTACTCGACTGGACCTAGTCCACATACTAGCCATTTTTTGGCCTTTGCATTATTCTCCCATTTCTTTAGATCCTCAGCAGTGCAATCAGCTCTTGTCTTTGGTATATATATATACCTTCAGCAGTCTTCATCATGGTAGCTAGAGGACTATCAGTGACTATGTCCCAGAGTTCATAATCTTCTCCAATTAGGTGATCCTTTATCCTATTTTTACACCATGAGTAGTACTGGCCATTGAAGAGTGGTGGCCTTGCAGTTGATTGACCTTCCCAATTTCCAGGTGGTGCACTCATCTTGATCTTCTCCAAGGTGTTAGCCTTTCAAGGATAACCTGCTCTGATACCAATTGATGTTTTAGACGTCAATACCACACAATTATATAAGTTAATTGTGAGGTACCCAATTTTTCGAGTGCTGTCTAAATGGAAGAACCTGGTTCTTCTTGATGTACTTACTTCTACTGTTGCGGAATATTAAAAGCAGTAAAGTAAAAACACAGAGATTTTTACGTGGAAAACACCTGGCTCAAAAGGTGAAAAAACCACGACCTACTCCTCAGTAGGATTTGCTCAACTCTTCACTAAAAACTCTGAGCCAAACGGACTTACAAAATAAAATTTTTTGTAATCCTAAGGATTAACTCCAACCCTTTGAGGTAACTAGCCCGTAGGTAATTTCTACACACCTCAAGTTACCTCTAGCTTGATCAATACGTACCTATTACAATTGCTTCTATGAAAGCTAAAAGATACAATATTAAAAACTCCTACTACAATCAACTAGACTCAATAAACAATCAGATGGAACTGGTTCTTCTAGTTGAATTGTAGCCTTTGCATCGCATAATGATTCTGCTATCAAAAATAACTCTGAGAATTTTGCTTTCAAATTTTGATTCACTTCAGCTTTGTGCGTCTTGAATTCCAGCAGAAATACATCAAGTATTTATAGAGTCAGTCGTTGAGCTTGTCTTCTAATTCCAGATCAACTCTACCTGGGTGAACCAATTCGAATCAAACTCAACTTCCTTTCTTTTGTTACTTTCCTTGCTGAATTCGTATTCAATTAATCAGATCAGTTTGCAACCTTTTCGTATTAGGAGACAATATCTTGGTTCATTGATATTTCATATTCAAAACATCTCCTAAGCATATATGGTTCATGTGCCAGTTAGTTAGTTCAAGATGTGTGCTCTGATGGACCTGGTTCAACTGGTCAGCCTTTTGTCAATCTTCAAAACTATGCAGTGACATGGGTCAACAGTCAGTCTGGTCATAGGCGCTGAAATGGATGAAAATCCCTCCACAAAATGGCGATAAAACCTAGCCAAACCGAGGAAACTGCGGATCTCAGTAGCTGAGGATGGTCTGAGCCAAATCTGTACCGTGTCCACCTTCTTCGGATCTTCCTTGATCCCATCCGAAGACACCACATGGCCTAGGAATGCCACAGAATCAAGTCAAAATTCACACTTAGAAAACTTGGCATACAACTTATTCTCCCTCAATGTTTGAAGCACGGTCCTCAAGTGCTGCTCATGGTCCTCTTGGGACTGAGAATATACCAGAATGTCATCAATGAACATAATGACGAAAGTATCAAGATAAGGCCGAAATATGCTGTGCATCAGGTGCATGAAGGCTGCTGGGGCATTGGTCAGCCCAAATGACATAACAAGGAACTCATAGTGGCCATACCTGGTCCTGAAGGCAGTCTTCGGGATATCCGGCTCCCAAATCTTCAACTGATGATAACCCTCAATTTTGGAGAACACCCTAGCACCCTGTAACTGGTCAAATAGATCATCAATGCGAGGAAATGGGTACCTGGTGGAAGACGTGGGGCCTGATAAGTCTGAGGTGGTGCACCCTGATAAGTCTGAGATGGTGCGCCCCTCCTTGCTCTGGGGCAATATCTGATCATATGACAAGGATCACTACACTCAAAGCAACCCTTTGGAGGACGTGGAGGCCGCTGCTGACTTTGAACTGGCCTGCTGGGCTGGCCAGTGATAGAACCTCGAGCAGGAGGCACCTGAGATGCTGGTGGTGCATTATAAGTCTCCTGAGGTCTAGGAGGAGCTAGAATACCACTGACTGCTCGGAGAGATGAATGAACGGGGCGACTCAAAAAACCCCTACCATAGCGTGCTGCTGGTGCATGGGTTCCTGAAAAATGACCAGTCTCTTGAGACCTCTTGGCCTCTCTCTCCTCCCTGTCCCGAGCTAACATAGTCTCAATCCTCCGGGCAATACTCACGGCCTGCTGGTAAGTAATATTGGTCTCCAGCTCTCTGTCCATGCTGGTCTGAATACTGGGGTGGAGTCCCTCAATAAAGCATCGAACTCTCTCTCTGACAGTGACAACCAAAGATGGTGCATGGCGAGCCAAATCGCTGTAACGGACTGCATACTCTGACACAGTCATGGTACCTTGGCGTAGCTGCTCAAACTCCGCACGCCAAGCATCCCCGAAGCTCTGAGGGACAAACTCAAGTAAGAACATCTCGGAGAATTGAGCCCAAGTAAGTGAAGCTGCCTCGTCCAGGCTACTAAGCTCAAAAGCATGCCACCACTAATAAGCTGCTCCCCTCAGTTGGAAAGCATTGAAAGAAACCCCACTCGTCTCCACAATACCCATAGTGCGGAGAATGCGATGACATCCCTCGAGAAAACCCAGGGCGTCATCCGAAGCTAGTCCGCTAAACTCAGGTGGGTGGTACTTCTTGTACCTCTCAAGTCGGAGCTGGTCTGCCTCAGGAACGGCTATCCTAGTCTCATGCTGAGCTGGTGTTGTTGGGGGCATAGGAATATACTCTGGAACCTACCCAATATGAACCCTCTGCTCAGGATTACGGTCTTCGGGAGTCTGTGTCCCTCCCCCGGCCTGGGATGTAGCTGGAGCTATCGGGAGTAGTCCCGCCTGAGACAGAGTACTGAAGGCACTCAAGAACTGGGTCAATGTCTCCTGGAGGTCTGGAGTAACAGTAAGGACCTCATGTTTCCCTCCAACTGTAGTTGCTGGGGGCTCCTCTGCTCTACTCTAGCCGGTGCTCGGGCTCCACCGTGTGCTTGTCCTCTGCCCCGGCCCCTGCCTCTGGTGGCTCTGACTAGGGGCTCGGGTGCCTGGTCATCAGTACGTCCGGTACGGGTACGAACCATCTGCAAGCAAGAATAGAATAGAGTTTAAGAATTTGAGGATAGTAACTAGCACGATAAGGAATTCCAAAGAATTTGATTGTTCTTAACAGTTACATAGCCTCTCGAAGATAGATACGAACATCTCTGCACCGATCCGTGAGACTCTAATAAACCGTCTTGTGACTTGTGACTCTTATGAACCTATTCGCTCTGATACCAACTTGTCACAGCCCGAATTACCCTCCGAACGGTCTCGTGACGGCACCTAGTCCCTACTACTAGGTAAGCCTAAAACTTGCGGAAAATAAGGCAAAACAATAATAGAAACAGTAAAGAAGAAGCAATACAATAAATATTTAGCCGCTCGGCATATACAGTTGTTACTTTCCCAAAACTCGAAACATCACAAAGTCACAAACTCTGAACTACTGTAGCTCTATACAAAGAAATAAGGAAAATGTATCCATATATATCTTCTATATCTGTACTAGAGTAGGAAGGGGACTCGTGAGATCCTACGGACGTGGAAGAATTACCTCGTGGTCTCCTATGCAGCTGCTAAGATGCGCCCCACTGTACTATGTGCTGGTACCTGGATCTGCACATGGGGAAAACATGCGCAGGAAAGGGCGTGAGTACTCCACATTCGGTACTCCGTAAGTGCCAAACCTAACCCCAGTCAAGTAGTGACGAGGTCAGATTGAGGCTCTACTAAGTTTTTAAAACAAGTCAATATAAATTTAAAATAGTGAAATATAGGTAAGCAATGATAAACAGGATTAATGGAAATTGAAAGAATTTATAGCAGACAGAGAGACCTCGGCTCAGCACATCATATATCTCAACAGTAAATGTGCAATTCAGTACAAGGGAAAAGCTCCCAGATCTCAGTCCATAGTCCCAATTTAAATATGCTATGCAGTACAGGGGAAAGCTCTCGGATCTCCGTCCGTAGTCCCAATTTAAATATGCATTTCAGTACAGGGGAAAAGCTCCCGGATCTCGGTCCGTAGTCCCAATTAAATATGAAATACAGTACAGGGGAAAGCTCTCGGATCTAGGTCTGTAGTACCAATTTAAATAAGCGAAGAAGAAGTATGTAGGATACGGCTTAATTAAACAGTCCAGGAAAAACAACAGGCAAGAATAGACTAAATCTACCTAAGCATGGTGCAACTAGTAACAAATAAGAGGAAATCAAGTAAGGACAGGTAGGCCTGCTTACTCTTAAGCTTACTACTCAGTTAAAACAGGAAACAGTAATATAGGAATGAAAATGAGTGATTGCGTGGAAGTAAAAATAGAATTTTAGCAATAATAACCAGTGTACGCACTCGTCACCTCACGTACACGGCGTCCACGTACCAAAATCAGTATAAAAAATGCCTAAGGGGAAGTCCCCAACACAGAATTAGGCAAGCCACTTACCTTGACTGCGGTAATCAACTCAATACCACGCTCTTGCCACGAGTATCCGACTCCGGGTGGCCCAAATCTATTCAAACCGATTGCATAATGTAAATATCACTTCAGGGGAACAGAATAGCTAATTATTTTTAAGCTAATACGCGAAATTAGGAAATTCTCCCAAAAAGTCCTCTGAGCCCACGTCTCGGAATCGGGTAAAATTTATATTTCCCGAACACCCATTCGCTCATGAACCCACTCGAACAAGAATCAACAAAATCCGATGTCTAAATCTCCCTAAATCCTCAGATTTCTACTTGGGGAAGTTTCATCCCAATTTCATGTTTGTTCATCCAATTTCATTGATTAGATTTGAGGAAATTGATAGAGATTATTGATATACAAATGGATTAAGGTTAGAAAATGTTACCTATGATTCTCCTCTTCAAATTCCACTGATAATCGCCAAATCCCGAGCTCTCAATCGATTTTGGAGTTATGAATTTCAAACCCTTAGATTTTGATATAACCAACCCAGGTATTTCGCAAGTGCAACACTGGGATCACGCTTGCGGTGCCGCACCTGCGGAAACACAATCGCAGGTGCGGAAACTCATTAAAAGACCTGGGGTTGCACCTGCGGTGGCTGGGTCACAGGTGCGGTTGTGCACCTGCGGATACTTTTCTGCGCCTGCGAGTCAGGACAGCGTAAGCTACGTCTGCACCTGCGTGCATCCCTTCGCACCTGCGTGTCCGCACCTGTGTGTCCGCACCCACGGAAATACCATCGCAGGTGCGAGACACCAGAACCAGAATGGTTCAGCTGCTCTTAAAGTCCCAAATTCACCCGTTGGGCATCCGCAACAACCCCGAGGCCCCCGGGACCTCAACCAAACCTACCGACTGATCCTAATGCCTTGTTCAAACTTGGTCGAGCCTTAAAAACACATTTCATAACATCAAAATCATCAGTTATGCATAGATTCAAGCCTAAGAACTTATGAAATTTCTAGAATTTACATTTGATGCTGAAACACGTCAAAACTTATCTGAATGACCTCAAATTTTTCACACATGTCACAATTGGCATTACGGGCCTGTTGTCGCTTTCGAAATTCCATTCCTAGTCTGATATCAAAATTTCACCTATCGGCCGAAATCGTCGAAATTCTAACTTTCGCCAATTCAAGCCTAAATCTACATCCGACCTCGAAAACACATTCCGAACATGCTCCTAACCCCGAAATCACCCAACGGAGCTAACGGAGTCAACAAAATTCCATTCCCAATCCGTCTTCACATAGCTCTAGCTACGACCAGATTTCTAAAGCTAAATTCCACATTTATGAACTATGTGTCCAAAATCACCTCGAATTTCATCACTCAACACTCCGACAAGTTCCAATAACATAAATAGACACGGGAGAAGCGGTTAATAGGGGATCGGGATGCTAATTCTCAAAACGACCGACCGGGTCGTTACAGGCGACTCCCAAATGTTATAACATCCCAACCTTGAAGTCAACCCAAACACACACAATAAATCAAGGATCATAAAAACTAGACAATAATGTATGGCAAAAGAAAACAACAAGTAAGAAAGACGTCATAGGCGCCTCCAAGTGTTTTGCTTGATTTTTCTCGCTATCCGGTGCTCTAAAGAAAATGGTATGCAATAACTCCATATGGTGGTGGAAACGTTGAGTCTCTATGAGACTCCACTGAGAGAGTATCGAATTAAATCTTCATTTGATCCAGAGTGTATATGTGTAGAAAGAAATAAAGATAAAGAATTAGAACAATGAACTTTTGATTCTTTAAAATTGATAAGAGATAAAATGGATAAAGTCACAATGTTATCCAGTTTATAAACAACTTTTAAAACCAGAAATTCATGCCAATAGGTTTTCAATTTTGTGTTAATTCTCCGATAATGCAAGACATTTAATGTGTTTGAAATAAAATCAACTACAAACAAAAAACTTATAGTAAAGTCTAGGAGACAAATGTAAACAATTATAATTTTAAGGAAACATGTTTATATCTGATCGTTGCTAAAATAACACTAAGCATTATATCAACTCATGAGGGGGCTTCACAACAAATTCTAATAGGTATATCGATTTGACAGAGTTCTCATCAGATCAATCACTACTTCATCACATGCTATTTAATCAGTTAGTGTAAAATATAAGTTTTCTCAAACGTGATACAAGCTCACAATTTAGACCAAGAAATAGGACTGCCAACTTAACGAGAACTTATGAAAACCTTTACTTTATACCATTAACAAAATATATATTCATTGCTACCATTTTGCTCTCGTTCCATAAACCACGGGGGGACACAATTTCAACACAAGTTAATATGTTAGATATACACATATCACTTCCTTTCCATCAGTGTCATATAGGCATGATAATACATTCGCTAATCCCAAAGTCATGTTTTCTATCTCTTAAAAAACAAGAAAAAGTAGATATATTCATATTTCAATGGAATATGTGTTTCTTCTGTGCTTAAATGAATAAGTAATAATTTATTGCCTAAGTATTATCCTCTTAAATTACCTTAAGTAAGCAGATCCTTTATAGTCATTCATGAACACTTACTGCTCACAATAAAGAAGGGATCTTGTTTTTACATGATGAGTAAAAATAAACTCCTAGAGACATGTCATTTAAGGTGTAAAGACACAAGTAAATCAAGTATTTATTTAACAATTGTAATGACCCGGCCGTTCGTTTCATGAGATTAGCCATGTTTCCTCTGTTTCATCTTTGTCATATGCTATTTAACCTAATTATGATGTGTTGGGTCGGTTAGTACGGGTTCGGAGTGGTCGTGGTAAGAATTGAGGCACTTAGTCTCTTAAATGAGTTTAATAGTTGAAAAAATCAACCGGGAGTTGATTTATAGGTAAACAACCTCGGAATGTGGATTTTATAGCTCGAATAGCTTCGTTAGGTGATTTACGACTTAAGAGTGTGTTCGGAATGTGATTTTGAGGTACGAAGTAGAATTAGGCTTGAATTGGCGAAATTGAGTTTTTGGTGATTTTTGGTCGGCAGTGGAAAATTAGTTATCGGGGTCGGAATGGAATTCTGGAAGTTGGAACAGGTTCGTAGGGTCATTTTGGAGGTCTGTGCAAATTTTCAGGTTATTCGGACGTTTTTTGGGTGGTTTCGGCATCATTGGAAAAATTTAGAAATCTCAAAGTTCATAGGATTGAATCCAATGTGATCTTGGTGTTTTAGCGTTGTTTTGGGTGTTTCGAAGGCTCGACTAAGTTTGAATAAGGTTATAAGACGTGTTTGTATATTTTCTTGAGGTCCTGAGGGCCTTGACTGAATTTCGAGTGGTTAACAGATCAAATTTTGGACTTAAGAGTTGGCACATTTTTGCTGGTGTTCAGGTCTAGTTTTCTTCTATGCGATCGAAAGGGTATGTATGCGATCGCATAGGATTGTTCTAAGGCAGCAGGATTTTTGTTCTATGCGACCGCATTTGGAAAGTGGCGATCACATGGGGTACGGGTATGTGTGCTATGCGATCGCGTCTGGGTGTTATGCGATCGCATAAGGGAGTGAGGCGCATGGGGGTGGGCTTGGTTAGTTACTCTATGTGAACGCGTTGGGGAGGACGCGATCGCGTAGGGGAAGTTTGGGTTGTGCTCCGCGAACGCGTACCTGGTAACGCAAATGCACTAAGGAAATTAAGGGCGCCTGGGCAGTGTATTTAAAAGGCCATATCCGCGACCCTTAGCCATTTTTCACCATTGTTGGACGATTTTTGAAGCTTTTGAGAGGGATTAAAGAGGGAATCAAAGGGGAAACGCTTGGAGGTAAGATTCTTGACTTCATAACTCGATCCTATGTTGATTCCTAAGTGATTAAACCTGAAATTTGAGGAAAATTAGTACCAAAAATTGGGTAATTAGGGCTTGTAATTAGAGACTTTAAAATGGAGATTTGAGGGGCCATTTGAGGTCCGATTTTAATGTGCTTGGTATGTATAGAATCGTGGGAGGATGAGGATTCTTGTGATGTAAATTTTATCGGATTCCGAGACGTGGTCCCCGAGTCGGGTTTGGCCAATTTCGGGATTATTGGGTAATTTTGATAAATTTCGAATGGGCTTCGTTCCTTGGCATATAATAATGATATGAATCTGATTTTTGGTAGATTCGGAGAATTCGGAGGTCGAGTCTAGAGGCAAGGGCATTGTGGGCTAGAATTTTGAGGTAAGTAACGTTTCCAAACTTGGTTGTGAGGGTTCGAAACCCTGAACTATATGATATATGACTATAACTGAGGTGACGCTCATGCCAAGTGACGGGCGTGCGGGTGTGCACTGATTATTTGTGGCCTGGCTCATCCCATGGAACCGTGTGATAGTTATTTCAGATTGATAACTGCATGTCTATTAATGTGGTAATTGTGAAAATGTTAGGAACCATGTGTTAGTATAAATGCTAAGGCTTCACGCCAAAAATGCTGAGACCCGAGTGGTCATATGTTACTGTCTCATTTTGTGATTATTTGATTTGATATACTCAGTCATGTTATAGTATATCATTTCATGTCTCAGTCCCAGTAATTGTTAATTATATGCATATTTATCATTGTTTCGGGCTGATTTATACATCCGTGAGCCATATGAGTGAGACTGGAGAGTAATGACTGACAAAGGCTGAGAGCCTGTTGTTGAGACAGTTATGCGATCGTACTGCACACCGCAATGATACTTTGATCATGCCTTCGTTGTCTTGATATAGCGCTTGGGCCAATAGGGCCCCTCCAGAGTCCTTACACCCCTAGTGAGCGCATTGATATTGAGGAATGGATCTTCCCTGGACATGGACCTTGTCCAAAGTTGATGATATGTGAGGGATGGATCGTCACTTGACATGGATCTTGTTCGCGTGTTGTGTTCCGGAGATGGATCTTCTCTGTGGGGCTGGATTGGCCTTTTTCCTTAGTACCAAGTGACTACAGTCACCGATGATTATGTACATTCCGGGATGGACCTTCCCTGGGCCTGAGAGCCATATACGGTACTTGAGTGGACTGTCGTGTGAGGGTTGTGAGCACTATGTGCATTTCCACACTGGTTTCATATATATATATATATATATATATATATGATGGCATGTAGAGTATTCCGGCATACTTGGCATATCTTGTATATTTTCTGATAAACTGTTAGCATGTCTAATTTCGGTACGTTGTTTATTGTAAATCCCGAGGTTTAGTCCGTCACTACCTCTCAACCCATAGGTTGGGTTCGTTACTTACTGAGTTGGTGTACTCACGTTACCCCATGCACCTTGTGTGTAGATCCAGGTACATTGGGACCTCTTCGGAGTCATCGAGGTAGCACTTGGCGATCGTGACCTCGTCTTCTCCTCCTTTATCTTCCTGTCACACTCTTATTATTACAGACTATGTTGTCATTTCCTCTATTTTTACATTTGTACATTGTAGTAGCTCGTGACTTGGTGACACTAGATCTGGGTTTGATTTTAAATGATGCTTCAATCATGTTAAACTTTTAAATGGATTATTACTGATACTTTCCCTACTAAATTTACAATTTTTCTTAAAAATAAACTTGGATTCAACGAAACGTGTGGCTTGCCTGATTCCACGACAGGCGCCATCACGACTAAGGATTTGGGATCGTGACAAGTTGGTATCGGAGCTCTAGGTTAGATAGGTCTCACCAGTCATGAGCAGGTTTAGTAGAGTCTTACGGGTCGGTACGGAGACGTTTGTACTTATCTTCGAGAGGCTACAGAACCCTTAGGAAAAATCTCACATTCTTGAATTCTATCATGCGAAGCTGTTGATTTCTGGAACTAAACTTCTATTTGTTTCATTACAGATGGTGAGGACTCGCGCTACCGATCGGGGTGATTAGACACTAGCTGGACTAGCTAGGGGTCGAGGCCGTGGCAGAGGGAGAGATGCAGCCCGTGCAGTAGTCGGGGCAGTACCTGTGAACCCTCCTACTATCCATGACCAGGTTCCCGCCGTTGAGATTCCAACTGAACAGGCTCAGGCTCAGGCACCGGCAGTGCCTATTGTGATTCTGGGTCTTCAGAAGACCCTTGCTCAGATTCTGACTGTCTGCACCATTCTTGCACAGGCAGTCGCTATGTCTACTACTGCCGCTAATTCTCAGGCCGGGGTAGGCACTCAGACTCCAGCTGCCCGGACACCTGAGCAAGTTACACAGGGGATTCAGACACCAGGGGCAGCTCCAGTCCAGGCAGTTGCCCCAGCCCAGGATTTTGTGGTCCCAGCTTTTGCAGATGATGAGCAGCGTAGGTTGGAGATATTTAATATACTTCAGCCTCCGATTTTTAATGGTACTGAGAGTGAGGATGCCCAGGTCTTCTTAGACAAGTGTCGGAGGAATCTTCGCATAGCAGGGATATTGGAGGCTGGCGGGGTTCCATTTACTACCTTCCTCAAGAGCTGCACTTGCTTGGTGGGAGGCCTATGAGAGGCATAGACCTGTTGATGCAGCTCCCCTTACCTGGCATCAGTTCTCTATTCTCTTCTTGGAGAAGTATGTACCGCGGTCCCGTAGGGAGGAGCTGTGCAGGGAGTTTGAGCAGTTACGTCAGGCGGGCATGACCGTGACGCAGTATGAGATGAGGTTCTCCAAGTTAGCCCGTCATGCTATTTGTCTAGTTCGCACAGATAGGGAGAGGATCAGGAGGTTTGTTGATGGCCTCACTTATCAACTTTGGATTCTTCTGACCAGGGAGAGGGTATCTGGTTCTTCTTTTGAGGAGGTGGTTGACATAGCCAGAGAGATTGAGTCAGTTCGCCGCCAGGAGCGAGTCGAGAGCGAGACCAAGAGGCCTCGAGGATCTGGTGGTTTTGGTGATGTTCATTCAGGAGGTCAGTCTCAGCACAGCAGAGGCCGTTCATTTAGGCCTCCTCAGTCTACAGTGGTGCTTCATCGGGGTATGGTCCCCACAGCTCTCATCCGGGTCATTCATCATTCAGTGCTCTTCCAGCCCAGAGTCCATCTTGACCGCCATAAGTTCAGGGTTCCTCGGCGCATGGTCCTTCTGGTAGTTATTCTGGTTCTAGGGGTTCCCTTTAGTCCCCACCTTCATTTGCTGAGAAGGATTTCTTTGAGTGTGGTGATCCGGGTCATATCAAGAGGTATTGTCCCCGTATTTTGGGTGGTTCATTCCAGTAGAGGAGCCAGGCTTCAGCTTCAGCACCAGTTACTACACCACTCGCCCGGGCAGCTAGGGGTGGGGGTCAGTCAGCTAGAGTCCGCCCTAGAGGGGGAGGTCGATCAGGTAGTGCTCAGGCTCGTTTCTATGCACTCCCAGCCAGACCAGATGATATGGCCTTAAATGCAGTGATTACAGGTATTGTCTCAGTCTGTCACCGAGCTTCTTTAGTCTTATTTGATCCTGGTTCCACGTATTCTTATATTTCATCATACTTTGCCCATTTTCTGGATATTCCCTATGAGTCCTTAGTTACATATGTTCATGTGTCGACTCCGGTGGGCGATACTATTATTGTGGACAGTGTGTATCGGTCGTGTGTGATATCTATTAGGGGTCTGGAGACCCGAGTGGACCTATTGTTGCTTAGCATGGTTGACTTTGATGTGATATTGCGCATGGATTGGTTATCTTCGTGGCATGTTGTTCTTGATTGCCACGCTAAGACCGTGACCTTAGCGATGCCAGGATTTTCGAGAGTTGAGTGGATAGGTTCTATTGAGTATGTGCCTAGTAGGGTGATTTCTTACCTGAAGGCCCAGCGTATGGTAGAAAAAGGGTGTTTATCGTATTTGGCTTTTGTGAGGGATGTCAGTGTTGAGACTCCCACTATTGATTCTATTCCTGTGGTCCGTGATTTTCCGGACGTGTTTCCTGCTGACCTGCCAGGCATGCCACCTGACAGGGATATTGATTTTGGTATTGATTTGGCACTGGGCACTCAGCCTATCTCTATTCCACCGTATCGTATGGCACCGGCGGAGTTAAAGGAATTGAAGGAGTAGCTTCAAGAACTCCTAGATAAAGGATTCATTCGGCCTAGTGTGTCACCTTGGGGTGCACCAGTGTTGTTTGTAAAGAAGAAGGATGGTTCCATGAGGATGTGTATTGATTACAAGCAGTTGAACAAGGTTACAGTCAAGAATAAATATCCTTTGCCTCGCATTGATGATTTGTTTGACCAGCTTCAGGGAGCTAGGGTATTCTCTAAGATTGATTTGAGATCTAGGGTATCATCAGCTGAAGATTCGGAATTCTAATATTCCCAAGACAGCTTTCAGGACTCGTTATGGTCATTATGAGTTTATGGTGATGTCTTTTGGGTTGACCAATGCCCCAGCAGCGTTCATGCATTTGATGAACAGCGTGTTTCAGTCGTACTTGGATTCTTTTGTCATAGTGTTCATTGATGACATCTTGGTATATTCTTGTATCCAGGAGGTGCATGCTCAGCATTTGAGAGTTGTTTTATAGAGATTGAGGGAGGAGAAGCTTTATGAAAAGTTCTCCAAGTGTGAGTTTTGGCTTGGCTCAGTAGCTTTCTTGGGACACTTGGTGTCCAGTGAGGGTATTCAGGTTGATCCGAAAAAGATAGAGGCGGTGCAGAGTTGGCCCAGACCGTCCTCAGCTATAAAGATTATCAGCTTCCTTGGTTTAACGGGATATTACCGTCGCTTTGTGGAGGGGTTTTCTTCTATCGCTTCGCCCTTGACAAAATTGACCCAGAAGGGTTCTCCATTCAGGTGGTCGGACGAGTGTGAGGAGAGATTTCAGAAGCTCAAGACTGCATTGACCTCAGCTCCAGTATTAGTGTTGCCATCAGCTTCAGGTTCTTATACCGTATATTGTGATACCTCGAGGATAGGTATCGGGTGCGTATTGATGCAGGAGAGTAGGGCGATTGCCTATGCCTCGCGCCAGTTGAAGACTCATGAGAAGAATTGTCCCGTACATGATCTCGAGCTAGCAGCCATTGTTCACGCCTTAAAGATTTGGCGTCATTATTTGTACAGTGTGCATTGTGAGGTTTTTACTGATCGCCGTAGTCTGCATTATCTGCTTAAGCAGAAGGATTTGAATTTTCATCAGAGGAGATGGTTGGAGCTTCTCAAGGATTATGACCTCACTATTATATACCACCCGGGGAAGGCCAATGTAGTGGCCGATGCCTTGAGTCGTAGAGCAGAGAGTTTGGGAGTCTAGCATATCTCCCAACAGCAAAGAGACCACTAGCCCTTGATGTTTAGGCTTTAGCAGGTCAGTTTGTGAGATTGGACTTATCAGAGCCTCACCGGTGTTGGCTAGTGTAGCTTCCAGGTCTTCTCTTTATGATCGGGTCAGAGAGCACCAGTATGATGACCCACACTTGCTCGTCCTTCAGGACAGGGTCCGACGAGGTGATGCAAGGGATGTAATGATTGATGATGACGGAGTTATGAGGATGCAGGGTCGGATTTGTGTGTCCAATGTGGATGGGCTTCGAGAGTTGATTCTAGCAAAGGCCCATAGATCGCGGTATTCCATCCATCCGGGTGCCGCCAAGATGTATCAGGATCTGAGATGGCATTACTGGTGGAGGCGAATGAAGAAGGATATTGTTGAGTTTGTAGCTCGGTGTCTCAACTGTCAGCAGGTCAAGTATGAGCACCAGAGACCAGGTGGATTGCACCAGAGGTTAGATATTCCGGAGTGGAAGTGGGAGCGGATCACCATGGACTTTGTGGTTAGACTCCCACGGACTTCGAGGAGGTTCGATGCTATATGGGTTATTGTGGATCGGTTGACCAAGTCCGCGCACTTCATTCCTAT
Source organism: Nicotiana knightiana (assembly GCA_005239525.1). Classification (NCBI taxonomy): domain Eukaryota; kingdom Viridiplantae; phylum Streptophyta; class Magnoliopsida; order Solanales; family Solanaceae; genus Nicotiana; species Nicotiana knightiana. Next base: position 44,484 of record ML437184.1, read on the forward strand.
TAATACTACTTATTCTTCAGAGCGGTTAGCTGAGATTTATATCAGAGAGATTGTCCGGTTGCATGGTGTTTCAGTTTCTATCATTCCTAACAGAGGTACTCAGTTCACATCTCAGTTTTGGAGGGCCGTGCAGAGAGAGTTGGGTACTAAGGTGGAGTTGAGCATAGCGTTTCATCCTCAGACCGATGGACAGTCAGAGCGTACTATTCAGACTCTAGAGGACATGTTGCGTGCATGTGTAATTGATTTTGGGGGTTCATGGGACCGGTTTTTGCTACTCGCGCAGTTAACTTATAATAATAGTTATCAGTCAGGTATCCAGATGGCTCCGTATGAGGCTTTATATGGGAGGAGGTGTAGATCTCCGGTTGGTTGGTTCGAGCTAGGTGAGGCTAGGCTATTAGGCACTAATTTGGTTCAGGATGCGTTGGATAAGGTAAAGTTGAATGAGGAGCGGCTTCACAAGGTGCAGTCTAGGAAGAAAATTTATGCGGACCGGAAGGTCCGGGATGTGTCTTTTATGGTTGGGGAGAAGGTACTGCTGAAGGTGTCACCCATGAAGGGTTTGATACAATTCAGAAAGAGAGGCAAGTTGAGTCCCCGGTTCATTGGACCTTTTGAGGTGATTCAGAGAGTTGGAGAGGTGGCTTATAGACTTGCCTTGCCACCCAATTTATCGAGTGTTCATCCGGTATTTCATGTTTCGATGCTCCAAAAGTATGTTGGTGACCCGTCTCATGTTTTGGACTTAGGCACGGTTCAGCTTGAGGTGATATGTCATATGAGGTGGAGCCAATGGCTATTTTGGATCAGCAAGTCAGAAGGTTGAGGTCTAAGGATATAGCTTCAGTAAAGGTACAGTGGAGAGGCCAGCCGGCAGAAAAGGCCACCTGGGAGACCGAGCGGGAGATGCGGAGCACACATCCTCACTTGTTTGAGACTCCAGGTATGTTTCTAGACCCGTTCGAGGACGAACGTTTGTTTAAGAGTGAGAGAATGTAACGACCCGGCCGGTCGTTCATGAGATTAGCCTCGTTTCCTCTATTTCGGCTTTGTCATATTCTATTTAACCTAATTATGATGTGTTGGGTTGGTTAGTTTGGGTTTGGAGTGGTCGTAGTGAGAATTGAAGCACTTAGTCTCTTAAATGAGCTTAATAGTTGGAAAAGTCAACCGGGAGTTGAATTATAAGTAAACAACCTCAGAATATGGATTTTATAGCTCGGATAGCTTCGGAATCTGATTTTGAGGTCCGGAGTAAAATTAGGCTTGAATTGGCGAAATTGAGTTTTTGGCGATTTCCGGTCGACAGTGGAAAATTAGCTATCGGGGTTTTGGCCATGTGTTCGTATATCGCGAGACAGTAGATTAAAAAATTCGAGCCTGGGTACGGCAATTGAGGTTGCTCCTGCTATAATTCAAGGGCCCATCAGCAAAAATGTCTCTCGGAATGGAATTCCAGAAGTTGGAACAGGTTCGTAGGTCCATTTTGGAGGTGTGTGCAAATTTTCAGGTTATTCAGACGTGTTTTGGATGGTTTCGGCATTATTGGCGAAATGTAGAAATCTCAAAGTTCATAGGCTTGAATCTGATGTGATATTGGTGTTTTAGTGTTGTTTTGGGTGTTTCAAAGCTCGACTAATTTTGAATAAGGTTATGGGATGTATTTGTATGTTTGGTTGAGGTACCGAGAGCCCCGGGTGAGTTTCGGGTGGTTAACGGATCTAATTTTAGACTTAAGAGTTGGTAGATTTTTGCTGGTGTTCAGGTCTCGTTTTATTCTATGCGATCACATAGGATTGTTCTAAGGCAGTAGAAATTTTGGTCTATGCGACCGCATTTGGGAAGTGGCGATCGCATGGGGTAAGGGTATGTGTGCTATGCGATCGCGTCTGGGTGTTATGCGATTGCATAAGGGAGTGAGGCGCGTGGGGGTGGGCTGGTTAGTTACTCTATGCGAATGTGTTGGGGAGGACGTGATCGCATAGGGGAAGTTTGGGCTGTGCTCTGCAAACGCGTACCTGGTAACACGAACGCACTGAGGAAATTAAGGGCATCTGGGCAGTGTTTTTAAAAGGCCATATCCGCGACCCTTAGCCATTTTCACCATTGTTGAGCGATTTTTGAAGCTTTTGAGAGGGATTAAAGAGGGAATCAAAGGGGAAATGATTGGAGGTAAGATTTTTGACTTCATAACTCGATTCTATGTTTATTTCTAAGTGACTAAACCTAAAATTTGTGGGAAATTAGTACCAAAAGTTGGGTAATTAGGGCTTGTAATTAGAGACTTTAAAATGGGGATTTGAGGGGTCATTTGAGGTCCGATTTTGATGTTCTTGGTATGTATAGACTCGTGGGAGGATGAGGATTCTAGTGATGTAAATTTTATTGGATTCTGAGACGTGGGACCAGGGATTCGAGTTTGGCCAGTTTCGGGATATTTGGATAATTTTGATAAATTTCGAATGGGCTTCGTTCCTTGGCATATAATAATGATATGAATCTGATTTTTGGTAGATTCGGAGGCTGAGTCTAGAGGCAAGGTCACTGTGGGCTAGGATTTTAGCCGGTTTTGAGGTAAGTAACGTTTCCAAACTTGGTTCTGAGGGTTCGAAACCCCGAACTATATGATATATGACTATAATTGAGGTGACACTCATGCCAAGTGACGGGCGTGCGGGCGTGCACTGAGTATTTGTGGCCCGGCTCATCCCATGACACCGTGTAATAGTTATTACGGATTGATATCTGCATGTCTATTAATGTGGTAATTTTGAACAAGTTAGGAATCATGTTGAGTATAAATGCTAAGGCTTCACGCCGAAAATGTTGAGACCCGAGTGGTCGTATGTTACTGTCTCATTTTGTGATTATTTGATTTCATATGCTTAGTCCTGTTATAGTATATCATTTCATGCCTCAGTCTCAGTAATTGTTAATTATATGTATATTTATCATTGTTTCGGGCTGATTTATACATTTGTGAGCCATATGAGTGAGACTGGAGAGTAATGACTAAGTGAGGCTGAGAGCCTGTTGTTGAGACAGTTATGGGATCGAACTGACACCGCAGTGATACTTTAAGCATGCCTCTGTTGGCTTGATATAGCGCTTGGGCCAATAGGACCCCTCCGGAGTCTTTACACCCCTAGTGAGCGCATTGATATGAGGGATGGATCTTTCCTGTACATGGACCTTGTCTAAAGTTGATGATATGAGAGGGATGGATCGTCCCTGGACATGAATCTTGTCCGCGTGTTGTGTTCCGGAGATGGATCTTCTCCGTGGGGTTGGATTGGCCTTTTTCCTCAGTATCGTGTGACTATAGTCACCGACGATTATGTACATTCCGGGATGGACCTTCCCTGGGCCTGAGAGCCATATACGGTACTTGAGTGGACTGCTGTGTGAGGGTTGTGAGAACTATGTGCATTTCCACACTGGTTTCATATATTTATATGATGGCATGTGGAGTATTCCGGCATACTTAGCATATTTTGTATATTTTCTGATAAACTGTTAGCATGTCTAATTTTTGTACGTTGTTTATTGTAAATCCCGAGGTTTAGTCCGTCACTAACTCTCAGCCAATAGGTTGGATTCGTTACTTACTGAGTTGGTGTACTCACGTTACCCCCTGCACCTTGTGTGCAGATCCAGGTAGATTGGGACCCGGTAGTGGATACTGAGCAGCTGTCAGAGTTTCTTCGGAGCCATCGAGGTAGCACTTGGCGATCACGACCTCGTCTTCTCCTCCTTTATCTTCCTGTCGCACTCTTATTATTACAGACTATGTTGTCATTTCCTCTATTTTTACATTTGTACATTGTAGTAGCTCGTGACTTGGTGACACTAGATCTGGGTTTGGTTTTAAATGATGTTTCAATCATGTTAAACTTTTAAATGGATTATTACTGATACTTTCCCTACTGAATTTACAATTTTTCTTAAAAATAAACTTGGATTCAACGAAACGTGTGGCTTGCCTGATTCCACGACAGGCGCCATCACGACTAAGGAGTTGGGGTCATGACAACATTGTACATTTAAACAAAATACATGCTTAAACAAGTTGTGTGAAATCCTAAGCACGATGTATAGGAAAAAAGGTCCTAACTTACAATGGCAAATAAATGTTTTGCAAGACAACTAACTCATGATAAAATCCTTCTTAAAATCATGGGATCTAACAGAGAAGTATGCGAAACGAAATGGGTATTTTCATGTGAGAATTCTATCAAATACCAGTGAGGCATGCTTCTAACAATACATACCACAACATAATCTCCTTAAAGAATTATTGCTAACTTTAGTCATAGAATTATTCCCTTAAACAAATACAAATTAGAGCCATTTTTATAGCACCAAACATAAAAATCTTAAGAGGAACTAACAGCCCTTGAAGCAAACACACACCAGGCATAGAACATGCTCTAATTAGATGTTATATCTCGTGTTTTCGTGCGTTAAAGTTTCGTCTTCCGTTAATTGACGTAGACTCGGGGATAAAATTATCTTGAGATTAACGTATTTACGCTAATTATTACAAGCAATAATTAAGTGTCAAGAAGGATAAAGGATACACGAATTAAAGAAAATGAGTTTCGTTGAAAGTGGCCAATTTGAGATTTAATACGGGTCGAGCGATAATACTAGATAATTATGGACTAGAACCATACAAGGTACCATATGGTCGTGATAGTATGATGTATAAAGCATATTAAAAATAAGTAGAATTTTAAATAATTTGAGACAATTTTTAAACTATACGGCTAATTGATTAATTACCGGGCAACGAGACATTACCTAGTTAACTAATAAGTGAAAATTAATAAGAAAAAAATACACCCCCAAAACGGGGCTGAAGGCCACCAATTAAGAAATAACTCGTATTCATTTATGAGTAGGTGGCTACCTATGGTTAATTGAAATATTAACAAAGTAAGACATATTAATTGTCTTTGTTTCCATTTTCATTTGGACAAGAGATCAGAACGTCCTTAAGTCCAAAATAGGAATCATATATCATTTTCATTCTTCCTAGTTCGAATACATCAAGAACAGGAGCTAATTCAACCCAGCTCTTGCAATTCTAAATTCAATCCAACGTGCAACAACACAATTCCAACGAGAATTGGTTAGAATCGTAGTAACGTAAAATTTTGCGGTTCCCAATGAGTACGGTGCAATCTTCACCAAAAATATTATACGGAGTTTTCTCTACCCCAGGTATGTTAAGGTCATCCCTTCTTTTTTTTGGCATGGTTCAAATTATACAGAAGAAACGAGCAAACGTACAATTTTCATAAATTACTATATTCATAGAAATACTAGGGGTATCTATATTCTTGATTCCCCATGTGAATTATTATTATCTTCTTTTCATGGGTCTCAGAATAATACGCAGTTGAAAAAGTTTATCTGGAAGGAAAATTGAGATTATTACGTATATTTCATGCATTTCACTCATTTATACATGTGCATTGACCCATGACCAGATGGCGTTATATACGCGTATATATGTAAATATATGTATATGGGATATGGAAAAAGGTTACGACGTTATATATGTACCACCACCTGATCAGTTGGTATATGTTGATGATGTTGCCCACAGTAGCCGAGATGATATGATGGGATGCCCTTAGTGGTTATATGATGTTATGTACACCTATACTCATGCATGACACGACATTTATATACACGTGCATAACATTATAAATGTTTTAGAGTTTACAAAGTTATTCAGATTTACAGATAGATTTCCTTATTCCATATTTCATCTATGTCTCTTGCGTACAGGTTTTCATGCCTTACATACTCAGTACATTTTTTGTATTGAAGCCCTATTTCACGGGGCCTACATTTCATGCCCGCAGGTGCAGGTAGGTAGGCTGACGGTCCCTCTTCTTAGGATCCTTGATCAGCGAGAGTTGGCGTGCTCCACTTGATCCAGAGCTGCTTTTGATTTTGGTACGATATGTTTGTGTATATATATATATATATATATATNTCAACACCTCTACTGTTTCTATTTGGTATTTACCAAAGCAGAAGTTTGGTTATCCTTTATTTATTTTAGTCGAGTTTGCTTTTGTTCGAGAGGGAGGAGTAAAGTCGAGATCGAAGTTCGATAACGCATTAAGACCCGCCTCAGTTCACTGCCCTGCAAAAGGTCCGTATCTTATCCTCTCGCTCTTGTCTTTATTCTAATGTCACGACCCAAACCTATGGGCCGCGACGGGTGCCTGAGTCTTACCTGTCAAACACGCCTAAGCATGCGTCTAAGATATAAACCTGAATAACATCTGCTGAATTACGAGTATAATATACATGAAGGAAACCTGCCCACAAAGCATATGTACATACATGTGCAACATACGTAGGGCGGGACGACAAGGCTGCTATAGAAAACTATGTATTTCAAAACTGGAAGCCGGCAAGGCCACATACTATCCAACTAGACATACTGTCTACAGACCTCTAATAGAAATATAACTGTACAAAGACGGGACTGAGCCACATCATACCCATATATATATATATATATATATGGGTATGATGTGGCTCAGTCCCGTCTTTGTACAGTTATATTTCTATTAGAGGTCTGTAGACAGTATGTCTAGTTGGATAGTATGTGGCCTTGCCGGCTTCCAGTTTTGAAATACATAGTTTTCTATAGCAGCCTTGTCGTCCCGCCCTACGTATGTTGCACATGTATGTACATATGCTTTGTGGGCAGGTTTCCTTCATGTATATTATACTCGTAATTCAGCAGATGTTATTCAGGTTTATATCTTAGACGCATGCTTAGGCGTGTTTGACAGGTAAGACTCAGGCACCCGTCGCGGCCCATAGGTTTGGGTCGTGACATTAGAATAAAGACAAGAGCGAGAGGATAAGATACGGACCTTTTGCAGGGCAGTGAACTGAGGCGGGTCTTAATGCGTTATCGAACTTCGATCTCGACTTTACTCCTCCCTCTCGAACAAAAGCAAACTCGACTAAAATAAATAAAGGATAACCAAACTTCTGCTTTGGTAAATACCAAATAGAAACAGTAGAGGTGTTGAATTTAAAGCTTTTCTTTGGCAAAGAGTGAATTTTAGAGAGGAGCAACCAAGAATTTGGTTTTAGAAGGATGAAGGCAGCGACTCTCTTCTCTTTTTTTTCAATGGCTTCTAAACACCATTATTTATAATGAAAATCTACGGCTTAATTTCTTGATGGGATTTGAAATTCAAACGGCCATAAGAGTCGTTCTGTCTTGATCAGTGATGACATAGATGACAACGTGAGTTTTCACCATTTTTGGTGTGTCTCTTCTGTTCAAGTAAAGTAAAGAGAAGATGAAGTAGAGAAATAGAAAATCTGGGGTCTTGGTCATTTGACATCATGTGAAGAGAGAGAGAGAGAGAGAGAGAGAGAGAGAGAGAGAGAGAGAGAGAGAGAGAGAGTGAAGTAACAAATTCCAACCATTGGATTAAGGGTTTCAATGGCTAAGATTAGGTCTGCCATATTTATCAAAACGACGTAGTTTTGATGGGGTTCTAGAGTGTTCTATAGTTTGGGCTAAAGTGGAGGATTTCGTTTGGGCCTAGTTGGTTGGCTGAGTGAGTTAAATAAATGGGCTAGCCATGAATGAATTTGGTCTTTGGATATTTGGACTTCATGGGCTAGCTGATGGCCAAAATTGGGGTTTGAAATGGTCCTGAAATTCCTTTCCTCCTAGTATTTCTTTGGGCTTCAATTTAGATTTAAAATAATTTTATTAGTTATATTATATATTACTATGTAGTATTAATATGCTAATACTAACTAAATTATTTATTGTTCCTTAAAATAATTATGATAGCTAAAATTTGCCAAATAACCTACATTAATTGTGGATAAGAGCAAATATTGTACATTATTAAAATAAATACTACTATTTGATTAAATCAAGAAAAGTGATATACATTTCGCAAAAGACGTTAAAAATGATATTAAAATAAAAGCAGTAACCATAATAATAATTATATCTTATGCAAATCATAATAATGATAATAGAGATACTAACAATGATAAAAATAATGATACTAATTAGGTCTATTTTGGGATAATAATGGTAAAATAATTATTCTTACATTATTAGTAATATTAGAAGCTCAAAAAAATAATTTGGAAGAAGGAGGGACAAAATTGAATGTTAACAACGAGAACAAAGCGCTCCGCGACCAAATAAGGCAGCACCAAGAAAGGGTGGATAAGATATCGGGCGCCCCAAAGCTTCTACCAATATGGGATGCTGGTCGGTTTGTGGAACAACTGTATAGCGACGAGACCGCACCACATGCTATACCCAAAACATTCAAAATGCCTCCATACTTGAAAATATATGACGGCACAACGGACCCTGAAGATCATATCATCCACTACGTCACCACAGTGAAAGGACACGACCTCGCTAAAGAACAAGTGTCATCTATATTGCTGAAAAAGTTTGGTGAAACCCTAATCGGGGGAGCACTGACATGGTACTCACAACTGCCATCACGGTCCATAGAAACATTTGAGGAGATGGAAGATAAGTTCGTCACCGCCCATGTCGGGGCCAAGAAAGCAGAAACCAGGGTGAATAATATATTCTCCATTAAACAGTCACCCGGCGAAGGGCTCAGGGACTTCCTCGCCCGGTTCAACCGTGTGAGAATGACTCTTCCAAATGTATCAGAGGGAATGGCAGTAGCAGCTTTCCAAAATGGGCTAAACAGAAGCGGTTCGAGGGCGACCAGAAAACTGTTGAGCAGTCTCATGAAGTACCCCCCACCACTTGGGAAGAAATACACAACGCCTACTGTGCCAAGGTGAGAGCAGACGAGGATGAACTCAATGGACCAACCCAACGGTTGACGTCGGTCCAGATGGAGTCAATAAAAGACTGCAGAAATGATAACAAAAGGGACCATGTAGGTCTGTGCCTCAACCACGAAAGACACCAGCCATACGTCAGAACTGTCGTCATACCACCCACCCACCCCCGCCACGAAAGCGGTCCATCCAAGCAGTAAACAGGGACTCACCAAAACGAAAGAGGTATGCCTCCACTATTATCTGCTCACAATTTGTGTTTCTCCTTCAGAGATAGTCTACGCCCTAGAGAAACTCGGCCCAAAGGTGAAATGGCCACAAAAGATGAGTCCGACCCCAACACCAGAAAGTTGAACGCCCTCTTTGAATTCCATCAGGAAAGGGGTCATAAGACAGAGGATTGCATCGCCTTGAGGCAAGAGGTAGTGAACATGCTTCACCAAGGGAACTTGAGAGAGCTGATGAGTGACTGAGGAAGAGCGAACTTTGATCAAGGGCGAGAATAACATCAAGGCCCCCCGAAGCCGCCCTCCCCAGCTTACACCATCCAGATGATCATCGGCGAAAGCAACGACGTGAAAATCAACAACGTGAAATTCACAACCACCCACAAGTTGAAGTGATCAATAACCCATAAACGGTATGACGACCTTGAAGAAAGTGTCATCTTTGATGAGTCGTATACCCGCGGTTTGACTTTTCCTCACGATGATGCTCTTGTTATTACTTTACGCATTTCAGATTTTGATGTAAAACGAATTATGATAGATGGCGGCGCATGCATAATCCACCCTCGAGTTCTCACACAAATGAGGCTCGAAGATAAGATAATGCCACGCTGTATCACTCTAACAGGTTTTAACAACGCAGCGAGCGGACCTCCGGAGAAAACACACTACTCGTTCTAACCAGTTGTATCACCCTGGAAACAACGTTCCACATCATGGACTAGGACACGTCATACAACGCCATCATAGGAAGGCCTTGGATACACGCCATGAGGGCCATCCCCTCCAGCCTATACCAGGTCGTCAAGTTTCCCACCCCATGGGGAGTTTTCAGCATCCGCGGCGTGCACCGTACGACACGAGAATGCTACCGCATTGCCCGAGACTGCACGTACACCTAACCGTCGAAAAGCAAAGGAACGGAAGCATAGAAATTATCGAAGTTGAGGTTAGATGGTGACGAAGAGAAGGGCGTCATCAAGGACCCCAAAATCGTGGAAGCCACGGGGTAAACTGTGGAAGACCTCGACCCCATTCAGCTAGACAAAAGAGACCACAACAAAAAATCTTATATCGGTCACATACTTCAAGAACCAGGTAAATTCCATCAATTTTTAACTAACAATGCAGACTTGTTCGCCTTTTCCCATGAATATATGCCAGGCATCCTGAAAGAAATAGAAACACGCAAGCTAAATTTTGACCCACTCTACCCCCGGTGCGGTGGGTTAGAAGAAATCCAACGCCGCAATAAATGATGTCGTCCGTGAATAGGTAAAAAATTCGCTCGCAAATGGATCTATCAGGGAGTCAACATACCCTCAATGGGTCGCCAACGTGGTCATGGTGAAAAAGAAAAACGGGAAACAACGCATGTGTGTGGACTTCACATATCTGAATAAAGCCTGCCCGAAAGATTCATTCCCGCTGCCTCACATTGATCAACTCATCGACACAACAGCAGGGCACGAGCTATTAAGTTTCTTGGATGCCTATTTGGGTTACAACCAAATCCTCGTGGAGGAGGAGGACCAGGAAAAAACTACTTTCATCACCCACCAAGAGACGTACCGCTATAAAGTTATGTCGTTCGGATTGAAAAATGCAGGGGTGGCCTATCAGAGACTACTAACCAAAATGTTCAAAGAACAGCTCGAAAAAACTATGGAAGTGTATATAGACGATATGTTGGTCAAGTCAAAGAGAAAGGAAGATCACATTGGCCATTTGAGGGAAGCCTTCGACATAATTAGGCGGTACGGCATGAAACTAAACCCCGAGAAATGCGCCTTCGGCTCCAGGAAAATTCCTCGGTTTTTTGGTGTTGTAGAGAGGCATCAAGGTTAACCCCGACCAAATCAAGGCTATAGAAGGAATACCAGAAAACTTGACCAGCAAGAAGCAGGTGCAAAAGTTGACAGGCCGTATAGCCGCCCTATCGAGGTTCATCTCACGATCCTCCGATAGATGCCACAAATTCTTCAGCGCACTCAAAAAGGATAACGGACTCCAATGGAATTCCGAGTATGTCAATGCCCTAAGAGAACTAAAGGCGTACTTGTCTTCGCCCCTGTTGCTCGTTAAGGAAGAACCCATAGAGCGCCTTTTAATCTACCTGGAATGTCCGACGTTGCAGTAAGCGTAGTCCTAGTTCGAGAAAATAAAGGTACGCAATCTCCAATCTACTACATTAGTAAAACCTTGGTCGACGCCAAAACGAGGTACACTCACCTCGAAAAGTTGGCCCTGGCTTTGGTCGTAGCTTCACGAAAGGTTAGACCCTATTTCCAATGCCACCCCATCTCGGTGGTCGCAACTTTTCCCTTGAGGAGTATGCTACACAAACCCGAGTTGTCGGGTAGGTTAGCCAAATGGTCCATTGAATTAACGAGCACAATATAACCTATCATCCGCGAACAACGATAAAATCACAAGTACTTGCCGACTTCATTGCGGACTTCAACGCTAAAATAATTCTTGGGGCCGAAAGGGAAGCCACTAGTACTTCCCCCAAGATACACAACCTATGGATTTTTTTTACACCGATGATGCCTCTAACGTGTCAGGATCTGGTTTAGGACTCATACTCGAGGTACCGATAGGCGAGGTAATTTACCAGTCTATACGGTATCCCGATATGACTAACAATGAGGCCGAGTATGAGGTCGTGGTTGCAGGATTAAAATTGGCCCTTAAATACGGAGCACGATGGGTAGTCCTCTGATGCGACTCACAACTCATTTTCAATCAAGTCAAAGGGACTTTCCAAATCAAGGAACAAAGGCTACAAAAATATCACACCGAGATTTGCAATCTACTGCCCAAGTTTGACGAATGCCAGCTCAACCAGATACCTCGAGCGTAGAATGCTGAGGTAGACGCCTCGCCAAATTGGCAGCAGCTACTAAGAGCATAAATGTAAAGGAGAATGTGGTCACACTCTTCCACTCGACCGTCGACCAAATTAAGGTACAACTATTAACCTAACATGGGACTGACGTAATGTATCATCGCCTACTTGCAGGACGACGTGCTCCCAAATGACAAAAAAGAAGCAAAAAAGATTCGAATGCAGACAACCAGGTATCGTATCATCAACAACGACCTATATAAGAGGACGTATGGCGGCACTCTATCAAAGTGTCTGGGATCAGACCAGACAAGGCACGCCCTAGTAGAGGTCCACGAGGGTCATTATGGGGCTCACACCGGCAATCAATCCCTAGTCAGATGTCACATACGAGCAGGCTACTACTGGCCCACAATGAAAAATGAAGCAGATAACTTTGTAAAATAATGTGAACCATGCCAAAAGTACGCCCCCATGATCCACCAAGCAGGTGAGCACCTCCACTTAGTCACGTCTCCATGGCCCTTCATCAAATGGAAAATGGATATCGTCGGCCCACTTCCCACAGGACGAGGTAATGTACAATTTCTTGTAGTTTTAACTGAGTATTTCTCTAAATGGGTGGAAGCAGGTGCATTCTCCCAAATACGCGAACAAGAAGTGATTGACTTTATATGGAGGAACATCGTGTGCCGCTTCAGCATCCCTAAAGAAATAAAATGTGACAACGGACCTCAATTCACATGGAAAAAGGTCGTCGAGTTCTTCAAGAAATGGCACATCAAAAGAATACTCTCCACGCCATATCACCCCGCAGGCAACGAACAAGCTGAATCCTCCAACAAAATGATATTGAATATCATGAAAAAGAAACTCCAAAATACCAAGGGACTATGGCTAGAGGTTCTCCCAAAAGTGTTGTGGGCATATCGCACCACGCCAAATACAAGCATAGGAGAAACGCCATACTCACTAGTCTATCGGACTGATGCAGTAATACCAGTCAAGGTCGGAGAACCAAGTCTAAGATATTCAAATGAGAGCGGGCTAAGCAACGATGAAAGTAGAAGGCAAGACCTCGATGAGGCCGAAGAACGAAGAGACATGGCGGCTTACATAATAATGGTAGCCCAAAAACAAGAAGCAGAGCGATACTACAACCAAAAAGCTAAAGCCAGGCCGCTCAAAGTCGGGGATTACGTACTCAAAGCCAAAACACAGGCGAGCAAAGATCCACTGGAAGGCAAACTAAGGACCAATTGGGATGGCCCATATAAAATTACAGCGGCAGTAAGCAAAGGGTCGTTCCAACTAGAAACAATGGAGGGAAAATTGCTACCAAACAATTGGAACGTATCTCACCTCAAGTACTTCAAATTCTAAAGATAAGACGTCCTCCAAGCCTTAATTTGTTTCCCTCACCCGATTTTTGTCCTAATTGGGTTTTCTCGGAAGGTTTTTCACTATGCGGCGAAGAGGGAATCTTGAAGTTAAGTATTAGTTCATCGCCCGACCTCTGAACAATTTCTCCAGGTCGACCAATGAAGGGACTAAATAGACTGGGACATCTCGAATATATGTACGAACAGAGCACAAACATGTAAACTTCTCCGATGAATGTGTAAACAAAGCGAAATATGCAAACATATGATATTCACATGTCTCCACCAATCATACACATTACGCCAACGCATGACAATACATTCGAACTTGCTCGAATCAACTTACATTCGACCTCGTTCGATTTAATTTCTAAGTCTACATTCGACCTCGCTTGAATCAAATTACATTCGACCTCATTTGAATTAATATCTAAGTCTACATTCAACCTCGCTCGAATTAATTTCTAAGTCTACATTCGACCTTGCTCGAATCGACTTACATTCGACCTCGTTCGGATTAATTCTTAAGTCTACGTTCGACCTCGCTTGAATCGACTTACATTCGACCTCGTTTGAACTAATTTAATAGTCAACATTCGACCTCGTTCGAATCGACTCACATTCGACCTCGCTGGAATTAATTTATAAGTCGACATTCGACCTCGCTCAAATCGAAAATCTCGCTCGAATCGACTCATGTTCGACCTCGTTCAAATTAATTTATAAGTCGACGTTCTACCTTGTTCGAATTGACTCATGTTCGACCCCACTCAATTTAATTAAAGCACTTGCATACAACTCGGCTCGAATTAACTAAGTATCGATTTAACCTCGCACGAGATCGACTTACAATCGGCCTAAGTGACTCATAATCAAGGCAGTCAATTGAACAAAACATTCAAAGGAAAAAATAAAAGTTCAAGAACATGCAGAGAAAGTATTATTATCATTCCAAAAAGACCTCTTGCAAGGGCCAAACAAGTGCCCGCAAAACAAAATACAAAAGCAAGTACACTATACGGCCGCATCTCCTTCATCGCCATCATCGCCGGTGCCCTCACCATTGGAGTATTCATCATCGTACCAAGCACCTGGCTTGAGTACGTCCAAATCATCTTCATCATCATTCTCCCCGGGTGTACCAGGATCGTAGCCACAAGTGTCCCAAGCTGCACATCCCTTAACACGAGCATCCTCGAATTCCGCCTCTAAAGCTTTCCCGGCCGTCATCAAACCCCTGAATATGTCGATATGAGCTTCAGGGTAAACCCATTTCTCGTAAAAATCCCTTGGGACATCAGGATAAGTAGAAGCATAGGAGGAAGACGGTTGAGCCATTTGCTGTTCCTTCTTGGCCTCAAGGACGGCAACCTGCTTGTTCAAATTCGAGAGCTCTGTCTCTAGGCCACCAATTCATTCTTCAAGTCTTTCCTTCTTAAGCGCAGACGTCTCTAGCTTATTTCTCAGACCTGAAGACTCGGATGGAACCTGCTAAGGCTGTCGCCTCTGCCACAGCAGCCATTCTGGCTTTCTCGATTTTCTCCAACTCCACAGCTTTTGTGGCCATCTTGTCTCTTAAGTCGTTAGCCCTAGCTTCATTCTGCTCAAGCTCGGCCCTTAAGGATGCCACTTGAGCCTGGAGGTTGACGCACTCGGCCATCACCCCCTTAATCACCTCAAGCTCATCCTCTTTGGTTCTCAACGTCCCCTCGAGCTCGCTACACCTACCAATGGCCCTCACAAGCTCATCATCTTTGTTCTTCAGCTCATCATCCTTCTATTTTAGCTCGTCCCGAAGAGACTTGTACTGACCGTCCTCACCAAGAGTACTGATCAATGAACGATTCTTAGTACGGTACTCTCTGTGCTTGGACTCCATCTTTTTATAGAGAGCCGCCCTCTTCTCCTCCCGACGGGCACTCTCGATCTCCATAATAAGAGTCTGATAAGCAAACAAAAAATGGTCAGCAAAGATGAACGACATAAAGGAAAGGAGAAGATACTAAAACTCTAAAAAAGACAAATTACTCGCAGGGCCATCCTTGAAATGCCTAATGACAAGTATGCGTCCTTCAGGGTCTGCAGAGTCCTTTTCTCGGTGCCCGTACAGAGGGGAGATAAATTGGGGACCACGCGCTCTAAGTTGACCAACAAGTTATAATCCAAGGGGATAACAATATTTTGGGTAAGCCCCTCGGTTCTCACTTCAATCCGAGTGAACCCCTCTTCGAAGGTCCGCACTTCCTCGGCGTTGATATCAGAGCCGGAGCCATCGTCGTCCACGACGACCGTCTTCCCTCTCACACCGGCGGACGAAGATGTGACCTCAGTGGCCCCTGACCGCCCTTCTTCCACAGAAACCTCTGCTGCCTCTTATGGCCTCTCTTCTACGGCGACCTCTAGCGGGGGAGAAGTCCCTGCAACTGAAGGGCGCGCCGACCCCACATCCAAAATAACTGGCCCATCAAGTGTGTTCGCGGCCGTAGTCAATCCTTATTTTCAACAGTTCCGCCTCCTCCTGGCCGGGTTTCATCTACCAGGTGCAGTACCGGGTAGGCCGGGGTCTATGAAGATGGAATGGCCATCTGACGACCAGATTCACTTAACGCTGGAGTTTGAGAGGAAGTTTCCCGCACAGACTCGGCTATCACGAACTGCATCCCAGCTGAGACAACCGCCTGGCAAAATGTAGGAATGGGAGCCTTCACCTTTTTAGAAGTCCTACGACCTAACAGCAAAAATAAATCATAAGTAAAAGAAGAAAGCGGACTACGATGAGGTCAAAATATTTAAATATGAAATCTAACTTACCGGTCGAGGGCTTGGGCCCGAATCTCTTGTTGAAGGACGCCCAAACACGGATCCCTATGGGATGATGTAAGACATGGGCCACCCAGTTGCTGATGTCACCAACTAAAGAAGGGGGATGTTTCTCGGCTACACGAAGGAAAAAGGAAACAAGTAGGCAACGCAACACGGAGAAAAGGGAAAGAACGTACTTCAATTAGCGAGGACAATTACGAGCAAAATTCCACTGCTCGGGAAACCCTCTAGGGTTCACCACCATATGCTCAATTTTGATGAAGAAATAGTTGAACCAAAATCGTCAATTCGGCTTGTCATCCATTCCTGCCACCAACTCCTTGGTCCCGCGATGGAGAAGATGAATAATCGTGCCCCTATGGAAGTTGGGCGCGAAGAGGTGCAATAGATGGTGGATAGAAACTCCACAGCTGGCCAGCTCCGCGAACTTTATTAGCATGAGGAAGACCTTGTAAATTTAGGGTAAAGTTGGGTCGGGCAGACGCCATAATAATGGCAAAATTCCTCCACCAATGGAGGAAGAGGGAGAGAGTAACCCACTTGGAATGGATAGGCGTAAAATGTGCAGTACCCAGGCTAATGAACCTATATTACATCGTCCTCAGCTGGAACCAGGTCAACATGAGCAAGGATGTTGTATTTGGCCCTGAGGAAAGCAATATGCTTCGCCTCCATCTCGAACCTTACTGGCTCAGGGTCCTGAGCAGGTTCCTTCGAGAAGTCCTATATTACATCGTCCTCCATAATAATGGATTCTCCTCCACTGGAAGGCATGGCCACCGATAGCGGAGTTGGTTCTGAGACCACCTCGGGGTTAAGAGTTACGTAAGTCATTTTTTGCTAGTGTTTACATGGTGGAGCCGTAAAAGAAGAAAGGAGGTGATGCTAGAAGATGCAGAAAGTATGAACACAGGAAGAAGAAGGAGAAGCAAGGTGCAAGATTGAAGAATTCAAGGAATGCAAAAGTTTCGCTGAAAGGCCCCACTCCTTATTTATAGATAATCGTGGCATTCGAATCGATGCGAACAACTGCCAGTGGCCCTAGAATCGAAATGACAGGGGCTCGACGAGTGATGAAACACAACGGAAAGGTGCGCAATGATGACGCATGCGGTTGTGACATCACCTTGCTCCAGCTTCATTGACCACAACTCCCAGATCTCCACATCATCCTCTCAGCAACGATTACTCATGCTCGACCACCACGTCCGAATTTTTCCAAAATTTGTACTGATAAAGTGCGGTCATTAAGGTCGACAAAATGACGACCTCGATAAGCGGAGGGACTAACTTTATGAGTCAAAATAAGACTGAGGAATTTCGGCGTGGAGAAGTTATCAAGTGTGGGAATTTCGGTTCAACATGGGCGATTAGGCAGAGGTCGAACAGGGCCTAATAGTAGGGAACCGCCAAGTGAGCCACTAAGGCCGAGGTCGAGAGCGAGAAATGGGAATAACGGTTAGTATAGTCTTGGAATTACCAAAAGGAATATTCTATTGAATATTTCTTCTACTGTACTTTTTAGGATTTTTGGGAATATCCCATATAAATAGTAAAAGAAGGGGGGCAGAGGGGCATGTAAGATTCAACCTGATAAGAACTCTTGTGAAAAGTTGACTCTTGAGATATAATACAAAACTTTATCTTTCAAAAGTGATTTGATTTGTTATTTATTCCACCTTTCCACGCATCAGATCAGAGAAAGCTTTGTTTATTTCCATATCCATTTGTCTCACTTTGTTGTCAGAGGGAACAATCATCCACCTCATTCAATATTTGGGTGAACCGCTCTTCTTATTTACATTTATTTCCATTTTACATATTTATTGCTCATTATTGTCCTTTCATTCGTCCTCGAAAGCTTCATTTAATACTCTAATAATTAGTTTAAGCGTTATTCGACATTATTGTATAAGCACATTTTAGATCTGAGACTTATTATAATTGGTTAGGATTTACCCTTCATATTTCTTATTTTGTAATTAGTTTTAAAACAAATTGTCACGACCCAGAATCCCCACCATCGGGATCATGATGGGCGCCTAACATTACACTTGCTAGGCAAGCCAACGTTAGAGGTTATTTAGCCAATTCATTACATTTAGGTGGTTACCAGCAAACAAGCTATAATAAATCGAAATAAACGCGAAATTATATAAATAACAACTTTAATTACATACTATTACTACCCAGAATCCGGAGTCACAATTCACGAACATACTAAGATTTTACTACAAGCATTTGTCTGAAAGAAAATACAACTATTTGTGAAATAAGGAAAAACAGTAAGTATAGGGGTATAGAAGGGGACGCCAGGGCCTTCGGACGCCAATAGGACTACCTTGGGTCTCCTAGCAATGAAGTCTACAGCCAACCTCTCGATCAGCCACAACCTGCTCCAAAATCTGCACAGGAAGTGTAGAGTGCAGTATCATTACAACCGATCCCATGAACCGGTAAGTGCCGAGCCTAACCTCGACGAAGGAGTAATGAGGCTACGGCAAGACACTCACAATATAATCTGCATTGAGTAAATAATAAAAGCAGAAGGAAGCTAGAATAAATTAAAGTAGTAACTTGCAAGAAGTAAATACAATACCCAACGTATTGCATCAGTGTTCAGCTATAACCAATCGTTAAGTGCAATTTAAGACTACCGTACAGCTAACACAGTCAAAGAAAAACATAAACATGTAGATTGTTGCAGCGCGCAACCCGATCCCACTATACATATAACATTCCTCCCTTATTTCCTCTTAATAACTTAAGCAACAGAATATAAAAAGTTTTGTGGCGTGCAACGCGATCCTACCATATCATAACAATCACAATCACAATCACATTCCACCCTTATTTCACCACAATCCACCCTTATTTCACTTGTTGCGGCGAGGAAACCGATCCTACCGTATAATATCAATTCACCCTTATTCCTCCTCAATATATCACCCTTATTCCACCTGTTGCAGCAAGCCCGATCCCACCATATCATTATCAATTACATAGTAAGTACAAAAATTTCACAATTTAACACAAACCCTTCATAATACTTAAACTTCAAAGTAAAGCAAATGGGAAGCCTGTACTCTATAAACCTTACACAAGTAATACTACTCAGCGAGACCAATCCAAATATATAATAAAAGCACCAATAAGCAACTTAAACAAATAATAGGAGACAATGAATCTATGGAATAACTAATACCTTCAATGAGGAGAAACGATGTCTAACAAGTAGTAAATAGGCATGTAAATACAAGTAAAGCATGTAACAGTTAAGGAAGGGAATAAACATTAGAAGAAGAACGGAAAAGAAACACTCAAGATAGATAAATTGACGACGCATAAGTACTCATCACCTCACATATACACCGCTCACATGAATTTCATATAGCAAATAAGTCAAGGGTTCCTAATCCCTCAAGTCAAGTTTAGACACAACACTTACCTCGCGCCATAGGTCACTCAATGCTCAATTACAGCTTTTCCTCTAGTATCAACCTCCAAACCACTTTTATCTAGCCACAATCAACTCGTTAACATCAAATATTGCTAAAGAAATCGATTACAATGCATAAATGTTGATTTCCCAAACATTCCCCCAAAAGGTCAAAAATTGACCCCGAACCCGCTTGGTCAAAACTCGAGGTTTGGACCAAAACCCATTCACCCCGAGCCTGATTATGTAATTAATTTTGAAATCTGACTGAATTTGAGGTCTAAATCCCAATTTTCCAAAAATCCCTAATTCTACCCAAACCCCCAATTTCTACCATGGAAATCCTAGATTTTAGGTTAGAAATTCATGAAATGTGATGGGACATTGAAAGAAAGTGGTTAGGATCACTTACCAAAGTTTTGGGAAAGAATTGGTCTTGAAGAAATCGCCTTTAGGGTTCTAGGATTTGAAAATTTGAAGAATGGGAGAAAAATCTCGTCTAAGTCACTTTTACACAGCTGCAGATGTGGCATTTGCGACCTGAGCATCGCAAATTCGAAGGAGCCATCGCAAATGCGAAGCCCTTCACACTTCTACTACCTTCCCAATTGTGAAGATAAGTTTGCAAATGCGACTCAATGATCGCATTTGCGATCACTGTCCTTCCCAGACTCCCTTCGCAAATGCGAAGGAAAATTCGCAAATGCGAAAACTGTTAGCCCAGCTTTTCTTCGCATTTGCAATGAGAAGCTCGCAAATGCGGAACCTAAAGGGTTCACAATTGCGTTGCCTGATCTTGCAAACGCGAGATTAGAGGCCTGCACCAGATCAGATGTACCAGCAATGTTCTAAGTCCTAATTTTCACTTTGTAGCCTATCTGAAACTCACCCGAGCCCTTGGGTCTCTAAACCAAAAGTGCACACAAGTCTAAAAATATTATATGGACTTGCTCGCGCGATCAAATCGCCAAAATAACACCTAGAACAACGAATTTAACCCCAAATCACATGTAATTTCCAAGAACACTTTGAAATTCCTATTTTCACAACCGGACATCCGAATCAAGCCAAATCAACTCCGTTTTTCACCAAATTTTACAGATAAGTCATAATTATGGTATTGGACCTATACTGGGTTCCAGAACCAAAATACGTACCCGTTATCTAAAAAGTCAAACTTTGGTCAAACACTTCAATTTCATTAAGCTTTCAACATTTAAATTTTGACATAGTCCGATATCTCGGGTTAGGGACTTTCAATTATGATTTCGGACATACGCCCAAGTCCAAATCACGATACGGACCCACCGAGACTATCAAAACATGAATTGGGGTCTGTTTGCCAAAAAAGTTGACTGAAGTCAACTCAAATGAAGTTTTTAGACAAAATTTCTTATTTGTACCAGTTTTAAACATAAAAGCTTTCTGAAAAGACACCCAGACTGTGCATGCAGATCGAGAAAGTCTAAGAATGACTTCTAAAGGTTTCGCATCACAAAATAAGGTATAAGTTATAAGATACCCCAAGCAACACTCTCTCCCCGACCATAATGCCACATCACGAACTTTACGGTCGGCATAACTCTTTTTCCTGGACTGAGCTGTGCAAAGTCGATCCTGTGTAATCTTGACCTTATCCAAGGCATCCTGTACTAGATCAGTACCCAACAATCGAGCCACCCCCGGCTCGAATGACCCAACTAGCGACCGGCACCGTCTACCATATAATGCCTCATAGGGAGCCATCTGATTGATCGACCGCTAGTTGTTGTTGTAGGAAAACTCTGCAATGAGCAAGAACTGATCCCACGATCCTCTGAAGTCTATAACACATGCACGGGGCACATCATCCAAGATCTGAATAGTACGGTCGGACTGCCTGTCCGTGTGAGGATGAAATGATGTGCTCAACTCAACCCACGTACCCAACTCACATTGTACTACCCTATAGAAGTGCGAGGTGAACTACGTACCTCGATCAGAAATGATATACACGGTCACACCATGAAGGTGGACGATCTCACGAATGTAAATCTCTACCAACCGCTCCGAAGAATAGGTAACTACCACAGGAATGAAGTGCGCTGACTTAGTCAGCCTATCCACAATGATGCAAACAACATCGAAATTCCTCTGAGTCCGTGAGATTCCAACAACAAAGTCTATAGTGATACGCTCCCACTTCCACTCAGGAATCTCTATCTTCTGAAGTAAACCACTGGGTCTCTGATGCTCATATTTCACTTGCTGACAATTCAGGCACCGAGCTACATAAGCAACTATATCATTCTTCATTCTTCATCCTCATCCACCAATAATGCTGTCGCAAGTCCTGATACATCTCGGCGACGCCTGGGTGAATAGAATACCGGGAACTGTGAGCCTCCTCAAGAATCAACTCACGAAGTCCATCTATATTAGGCACAGAAACATGACCCTGCATCCTCAAGACTCCGGCATCTCTAACAGTAACCTGCTTGGAATCATCATTCTGTACTGTGTCCCTAAGGACCAACAAATGAGGGTCATCATGTTGCCGATCTCTAATACGCTCAAAAAAAGAAGACTGAGCGACTGTGCAAGCTAGAACACGACTGGGATCTAAAATATCCAACCTCACAAACTGGTTGGCCAAAGTCTGAACATTTGATGCTAGTGGCATCTCACCGACTAGAATGAACGCAAGGCTGCCCATACTCGTTGCCTTCCTACTCAATGCGGCAGCCACCATATTGTCCTTTCCGGGGTGGTACAAGATGGTGATATCATAGTCTTTAAATATATCAAACCACCTCCTCTACCTCAAATTGATATCCTTTTGCTTGAACAAATACTGAAGGATGCGATGATCCGTGAAAACTTCACACGACACGCCATAAAGATAGTGCCAAATCTTCAGCGCGTGAACAATGGCTGCCAACTCTAAATCATGGACGGGGTAATTCTTCTTATGAACCTTCAACTACCGAGATTCATATGCAATCACCCTTCCCTTCTACATTAACACTGCCCCGAGCCCAACGTGGGAAGCATCACAATATACCGTGTAAGATCCTGAACCTGATGGTAACACCAACACCGGCGTTGTAGTCAAAGCTGTCTCGAGATTCTGAAAGCTTGTATCACACTCGTCTAACCATCTGAATAGGTCACCCTTCTGGGTCAACCTGGTTAACGGGGCTACTATAGATGAAAACCCCTCCACAAATCGACGGTAATAGCCTGCCAAACCCAAGAAACTTCTGATATCCGTGGCTGAAGTGGGTCTAGGCCAGTTCTGGACTGCCTCAACCTTCTTAGGATCTACCTGAATGCCCTCCACTGATACAACGTGGCCCAAGAGAGCGATTAAATCCAACCAAAACTCGCACTTCAAAAATTAGCATGCAACCGGTTGTCTCTCAGAGTCTGAAGCATAATCCTCAGGTGTTGCTCATGCTCCTCCCGACTGCGGGAGTATATCAAGATGTCAATAATAAACACAATCACAAATGAGTCCAAATAAGTCTTGAACACTCGATTCATCAAATCCATGAATGTTGTTGGGCATTCATCAACCCAAAAGACATCACTAGAAACTCATAATGCCCGTACCGAGTCCGAAAAGTTGTCTCAGGGACATCGGATTCCCTAATCCCCAACTGATGATAGCCCGATCTCAAATCAATCTTTGAAAACACCTTGTCACCCTGAAGCTGATCAAATAAGTCATAAATCCTCGGCAATGGATACTTGTTCTTGATGGTGACTTTGTTCAATTGTTGATAATCTATACACATCCTCATAGACCCATATTTCTTCTTCACAAACAACACTGGTGCACCACAGGGCGATACACTAGGTCTAATGAAGCCCTTATCAAGCAAATCCTGCAATTGTTCCTTCAATTCTTTCAACTCTGGCGGGGCCATCCGGTATCGTGGAATGGAAATGGGATGAGTTCCTGGAACCAAATCAATACAGAAAATAAATATCCCTGTCAGGCGGAATCCCCGGCAGGTCTTAAGGAAATACCTTTGGAAACTCACGAACAACTGGCACGGAATCCATGGAAGGAACTTCTTCACTAGAATCATGAACATAAGCCAAATAAGCCAAACACCTCTTCTCGACCATACGTCGAGCCTTCATATAAGAGATAAACCTGCTGGTAGAATGGCCAGGAGTCCCTCTCCACTCTAATCAAGGCAATATCTGCAAGGCTAAGGTCACTGTCTTGGCATGACAGTCCAATATAGCATGATAAGGTGACAACCAGTCCATACCCAATATCACATCAAAATGAACCATACCGAGGAGTAAAAGATCTACTCTAGTCTCAAGACTCCCATTAGTGACCACACACGAATGATATACACGATCAACAATAATAGCATCCCCCACAGGCGTGGACACATATATAGGGGCACTAAAAGAAACACGAGGCACAACCAAATATGAAGCAAAATAAGATGACACATAGGAGTAACTAGACCCCGGATCAAATAGAACTGAAGCATCTCTACTGCAAACTAAAACAGTACCTCTAATAACAGCATCGGATGACTCAACCTCAGACCTGGCTGGAAAAGCATAACACCGGGGCTGGGCCCCACCACTCTGAACCATATTCATGGGACGACCTCTAGCTGGCGAGCCTCCGCCTCTAACAGCATGACCTCCACCTCTAGCAGTTTGGCCCCTACCTCTAACTGCCTGATCCCTTCCTCTGGCTAGCTGAGCAGGCGGTGCAGCAACTGGTGCCGGAACCATAGCTTGAGAACTCTGATACTGTGGCAGAACACCCAATAATCTCAGACAGGTCCTCCTGATATGCCCATAACCACCACACTCGAAACATCCATCCTGATATTGTGGTTATGAAAACTGAGATTGAACCGAACGAGCTGGATGACCATGGTAATAACTCTTAATAGGAGGTGCACTGATAGGAGTTGGTAGTGCACTGTGGGTTGGCTGCCTAGAAGGAGGCACATAAGGACCACGTCTCCCTGAAGCACTATGGGATGCCTGAAGCGCTGAATGGAATGTCCTGAGAGGATCACCTCTACCAAAAATACCCCTGCCTCCAGATGAGGCGCCGTTGAACCCACTGAAATGACGAGGTCTTTTGTCAGACCCCTAACCTTCCTGTGCAATAACCATCTCGACTCGCCTTCCCACATTAGCAGCCACCTAAAAGGAAATCTCACTCCCAGTCTCCTTCACCATCTGCAATCTGATAGGCTGAGAAAGTCAGTCAATAAACCTCCTCACCCTCTCTCTCTCTCTCTCTCTCTCTCTCTCTCTCTCTCTCTCTCTCTCTCTCTCTCTCTCTCTCAGTGGGAATAAGAAGAAGAGCATGATGGGCCAAATCAACGAAACAAGTCTCATACTGAGTAACAGTCATGTTGCCCTGCTGGAGACGCTCGAACTGACGGCGGTGCTCTTCTCTCAAGGTGATAGGCAAAAACTTCTCTAGGAAGACCTGAGAAAATCGGTCCTAGGTAAGAGCAGGAGACCTAGCTGGTATGGTCAAAAAATAATCCCTCCACCATTTCTTGGCGAAACCAGTCATCTAAACAGCAGCAAAGTTGACCCCATTGGTTTCCAGTATACCCATGTTCCGAAGAACCTCAGGACATCTTTCAAGATACTCTTGGGGATCCTCTAAAGTAGCACCACTGAAATGGACTGGAAAGAGCTTGGTAAACCTATCCAATCTCCACAAAGCCTCAGAAGACATAGTTGACCCATCACCAATCCCTGTCGCAGCAACCAACTGAACTACTCCAACTGATGAGCAACTGAAGTTTGAAACTGGGGAGCCATATGCTCTAGAGTGTGAGTAGAAGGAGTCTGGGCTCCTCCTCCAGCTTGAGATATGGCTGGTGCCATGGGAAATGCGCCAGTCTGGGCCACACTCTCCACAAGGCCCACCAAATGGACCAAAGCACCCTGAAGCATTAGGGTGGCAATGAACCCCTCTAGGACCTGGACTGGCCCGACAGGAACAGTCTGGGCTGGAACCTCCTCGTCAAACTCTACTTGAGGCTCCATGGATGGGGCTGCTACTCGGGCTCTGGGCTGAGCCCTGCCCCTGCCTCGGCCTCTGGCACGGCCTCGGCCTATGCCCCTCGTAGGGGTTGCTGCTCAGCTGAAGAAGTGGTACACGTTCTCGCCATCTGCGAGAGAAAAAGAGTAGAAGAGTTCAATCAGTATTGAGAAAACAAAGTCGCACGATATAGATGAATAAAAGTGAAATTTTATTTCTAAACTTTAGAGCCTCTGGGAGATAAGTACATATGTCTCTGTACCAATCCCCCAGACTCTACTAAGCTCGTTCGTGAATTGTGAGACCTAGGAAACCTAGTGCTCTGATACCAACTTGTCACGGCCTGGAATCCCCACCGTCGGGACCGTGATGGCGCCTAACATTACACTTGCTAGGAAAGCCAACGTTAGAGGTTATTTAGCCAATTCTTTACATTTATGTGGTTACTAGCAAACAAGATATAATAAATAGAAATAAACGTGAAACTATATAAATAAAAACTTTAATTACATATTATTACTACCCAAAATCTGGAGTCACAATTCACGAACATACTAAGATTTTACTACAAGTATTTGTCCGAAAGAAAATACAATTATTTGTGAAATAAGTAAAAACAGTAAGTATAGTGGGCATAGAAGGGGACGCTAGGTCCTGCGGATGCCAACAGGACTACCTTGGGTCTCCTAGCAATGAAGTCTACAGCTAACCTCTCGATCAGCTACAACTTGCTCCAAAATCTGCACAGGAAGTGCAGAGTGCAATATCAGTACAACCGACCCCATGTACTGGTAAGTGCCGAGCCTAGCCTCGATGAAGGAGTGACGAGGCTATGGCGGGACACTCAATATATAATCTGCATTCAGTAAATAATAAAAGCAGAAGGAAGGTAGAATAAAGTAAAGTAGTAACTTGCAAGAAGTAAATACAGTACCCAACATATTGCATCAGTGTTCAGCTATAGCTAATCCTTAAGTGCAATTCATGACTACCATACAACTAACACAGTCAAAGAAAACCAAAAACATGTAGATTGTTGCGGCGCGCAACCCGATCCCACCGTACATATCATATTCATCCCTTATTTCCTCTTAATAACTTAAAAAACAGAATATAAAAAGTGTTGCGGCGTGCAACCCGATCCTACCATATAATAATAACCACAATCACAATTCACTTATTGCACCATAATCCACCCATATTTCACCTGTTGCAGCGTGCAACCCGATCCCACTGTATAATATCAATTCACCCTTATTCTTCCTCAATATATCACCCTAATTCCATATGTTGCGGCACGCAACCTGATCCCACCATATCAGTATCAATTACACAGTAAGTACAGAAATTTCACAATTTAACATAAACCTGTCACAGTACTTAAACTTCAAGAGAAAGCAAATGGGAAGCTTGTACTCTATAAACCTTACACAAGTAATACTACTCAGTGAGACCAATCCAGAAATATATCATAAAAGCACCAATAAACAACTTAAACAAATAATAGGACACAATGAAGATACAGAATAACTAATACCTTCAACAAGGAGAAACGATATCTAACAAGTAGCAATTAGGCATGTAAATACAAGAAAAGCATGTAACAGTTAAGGCAGGGAAGAAACATTATAAGAAGAACGGGAAAGAAACAGTCAAGACAGATAAATTGGCAACGCATAAGTACTCGTCGCCTCATATATAAGCCGCTCACATGAATTTCATATAGCAATTAAGTCAAGGGTTCCTAATCCCTCAAGTCAAGGTTAGACACAACACTTACCTCGCGCCATAGGCCACTCAATGCTCAATTACAACTTTTCCTCTAGTATTCACCTCCAAACCACTCGTATCTAGCCACAATCAACTCAATAACATCAAATTTTGGTAACGGAATCGATTACAATGCATAAATTTTGATTTCCCAAACATTCCCCCAAAAAGTCAAAAATTGACCCCGGGCCTGCTTGGTCAAAACTCGAGGTTTGGACCAAAACTCATTCACCCATTCACCCTCCGAGTCCGATTATGTAATTAGTTTTCATTTCAATTTGAGGTCTAAATCCCAATTTCCCAAAAATCCCTAATTATACCCAAACCCCCAATTTCTACCATGGAAATCCTAGATTTTAGGTTGGAAATTCATGAAATGTGATGGGAAATTGAAAGAAAGTGGTTAGGATCACTTATCAAACTTTTAGGAAAGAATTGGTGTTGGAGAAATCGCCTTAAGGGTTCTAGGATTTGAAAATTTGAAGAATGGGAGAAAAATCCTATCTAAGTCACTTTTACACAGCTTCAGATTTCAAATTTGTGACATGAGCTTCGCAAATATGAAGGAGCCATCGCAAATTTGAAGCCCTTCACACTTTTGCTGCCTTCACAAATGCGACTCAATTATCGCTTTTGCGATCACTGCCCTTCCCAAACTCCCTTCGCAAATGCGAAGGAAAACTTGCAAATGTGAAAATTGTTGGCCCAACTTCTCTTCAGATTTGAGATGAGAAGCTCGCAAATGTGGAACCTACAAGGTTTGCAATTGCGAAATGCGAGATCAGAGGCCTGGACCAAATCAGATGCACCAGCAATGTTCTAAGTCCAAATTTTAACTTTGTAGCCTATCTGAAACTAACCCGAGCCCTCGGGGTTCTAAACTAAAAGTGCACACAAGTCTAAAAACATTATATGAACTTGCTCGCGTGATCAAATCACCAAAATAACAACCAGAACTACGAATTTACCCCCAAATCACATGAAATTTCCAAGAACACTTTGAAATTTCTATTTTCATTACCGGCCGTCCGAATCAAACCAAATCGACTCTGTTTTTCACCAAATTTCACAGACAAGTCATAATTATGGTATTGGACCTATACGGGGTTCCGGAACCAAAATATGACTCGTTATCTAAAAAGTCAAACTTTGGTCAAAACTTCAATTTCATTAAGCATTCAACTTTTAAATTTCGACATAGTCCGATATCTCGGGCTAGGGACTTCTGATTACGATTTCGGGCATACTCCCAAGTCCCAAATCATGATACGGATTCACCGGTACCGTCAAAACACAATATGGATCGATTTACATAAAAATGTTGGGCGAAGTAAACTCAAATGAAGTTTTAGGCAAAATTTCTTATTTTTACCAGTTTTAAACATAAAAGCATTCCGGAAAGATGCCTAAACTGTGCACGCAGATTGAGAAAGGATAAAACATGACTTATAAAGGTTTTGGACCACAAAATAGGGTTTAAGTTATAATATGACTGATAAGTAGGGATTTTAACCTATTATTTGCTCTCTTTTACTTATGTTTAGGGCCAAAAATGCGTGAAGGTATTCTCGAAAACTAATGTAATATGTTTTCTTGCAGGGATTGTTCAAAATGAGCCAAAGAATTCATAATCAACTCATAAAGGAGTCAAAACTGTAAAAAAAACAAGACTGGGCCAAGAGATGTGAACCGCGGACCGCACAATGCGACCGCGAAAGCTTCAACACGGTCGCGATCACTATTTTGATGTCCGCGAAGGAAGATTCAGAGAGTCTATCATTTTCCTTCGTGGCCGCATTCACTTTTATGCAGTCCGCACTTGGTCCTTCGCGGTCACATCCAATTTGTTGCGGTCCGCGTTTGATCAAGATCAGAGAGTCAGTAGTCTAAGCCTAGCCTCTTCGCGTCCATTCACTTTTACGGGGTCCGCGATGGGCATTTCATGGCCGCATTCACTTTTACACAGTCTGTGATGCCCTGCTCTGAGAAGCATTATCTTTTATTTCATCTGTACTGCTTTAACACATGATTGAACCCCAATTATAACTGTCTTTCACTACATGTGTGTTGCAGAAACTGATGCGTTCCCGTGGGAGAGGAGACACTTCAAAGGGGAGGGCAAAATCCTCCTGAGGCCGGGGTAAAGGAAAGCAGACCTTGCCCTTAGCAGCACAAAGGGTAATTAGCAAAAAGGCTACCCTCACTAGACCTCCTGCCGACTCCTCGGACAGAAGCGAATACTTCCCATCCTGGGAGACTTCTGAGGGGGACTCTGTACAACAAAAATCAGAGGCTCAATCAAAACCATTCTGATTGGTCAATGAACCTACCTCCTCTTCTGGGTTGTCTGATGGTTCAGAGGAAGGTAGTGAGGAATCGGAACCATCTTCCCCACCTGCTACAACACCAGCCTCAACAGTTGCCCCAATTAATGTTGATGACAAAGTCCCGGATGACGACAGAGAGGGTGATACTAATGTTGGAGGATAGGCCAGGTCAAGAAATCTCGAGGTGTGGGCTAACAGATTCGTGAGTGAGAATGCCTATTTAAAATTCCAAGAATGGTGGCCCCGAAGTTCGCTCACACTTGAGCGACAGTTCATAACAAGAGACCTCATTCCCCACAATACCAATGTCGTAAAACAATTTGAGGAGAGAAAAGGGTGGAAGTACTTCACCGGAAAAGTGATGGACTCCAATGAATACCTTGTCAAGGAGTTCTATGCTAATGTTGCCCACATCAAAAAGGGTACCACTGTGACAAAGGTCCGGAGCTTGAAGATCCAGTTTGATGGACCCACTCTAAACAAGTATGCTGGATTTGAGGAGGTGGAGGCAGTGCAGTACTTGGAGAAGTTGGCCTTGGATGAAGCAGCTCGTCGATGGCTAGCGAAGATATTAGTCATTCCAGGGACAACACCGGCATGGCTCAGAGCTGGAGTCTTAATAGTCAGTATCACCCTTAGCTTTGAAGCAAAAGGGTGGTCAATATTTTTCTGCAGCAGGCTTAACCCTGACTAGCATGATAATGTCCTCCTACTCACCCGGGAAATCTTGATAGCTTCCATCATGGCGGGTATCCAATCAATGTGGGGAACCTGATGTCCTACCACATCTCCAAGGTTGTTGGCAAATAAGAAAAATCCTATCCCTACCCCAACCTCATCACTGAGTATATTGATAACCAAGGGGTAGAAAAGAGGCATTTTGATACGAAGATGAGGCCTAAAAAGCCTTTCTCCTGGTATAGCCTTCAAGGAGCGGACAACCCTAAAGCCAAGGGTAAATCCACTACCTCCACTGGACAGTCTGAAGAGCCAAGGGTAGCGGCCACCGGGTTAGAGCCTTCCACGGCAGCAGGTTTTTCACCTGCCATGACTTCTCCTTCGTCCAGGACATCCATCCCTGCACCATTATCTGTGCCCTCATCTTCCACTTACCCTCAGACTGCACTGTGGGTTTCTCAGACATTATCCAGCCTCAACAACTGGATGCAGGCAGCTACGTCAAAGCTAATTGTCCTATCTAGTGCAGTGGTAGCACAGTCCGCAGCCCCAACACAGCTTCAGGTACCTCCATGAGTGGAGGATTCATTGAAGGAGCTTTTGGGCAACCAGAAGAAGCTCCTGGACAACCAGAAGAAGATCCTGGAGACTTTGGATGCACATGGTAAGGTGATCAAGGATCTGGTCAAGCAAGTGAAGAAGAAGAGGAAAACTCAGGCCTCAAAGGAGTCAGTGGAGAAGCTAAAAAAGGAGGTAGAGAAGTTCACTTATGCTGGAGATATCCCACTGGACTTACCCATGGAGAAGACATCCCCAGCAACCCAGGCAGTAGAGTATGAGGCATCAGATGCAGCAGCTGGCCGGTCTGAGGGGTCAGTTTCCACTACACATATTGCTGAGGAGATGATCCAAATGCTCAGCAACCCCGTGGTCCCCCAGTCAAAGGATGTGGAGATCCAGTTAGAGGACACGGAGGGAGCTGATGATCCTATGCAGTTTGAGGACCCCACTCATGTTCCTGACCCGATGCAGACAGAGACCACATAGGGAGTTCTCTTTACTCTCTAACCTTTCCCTGATCTTATTTTTATATTAACATTGAGGACAATGCTATTTTTTATTTTGGGGGTGGTCCATTTTGATTTGATGATGATTTGATGACATTTGTTATGCAATAACTGTGATACTATTTTTCTTTATCTTTATTTATCGTTATTTTCACTTTTGGTATGTATATAACTTTACCATTCGATGTATATATTCATTTCCATTATGTATATATTCATTTTACTCCATTATTGTACATATTCATTTTACTTTCCGTAGTTTACTTCATAACTTCTTTCGAAGTTTTCCTTAATAGCTTAGCTTCTTACTTCCCTTAGTAGCTTCTTTTTAAGTTTTTAGCTTCTTTTTTTACATTTTTGTGTGAACAATAAGCCTTTGGTTTTCTTAGTGCCACGATTCTTTCCAAAGGTGGATGTTGTGTGAACCGGGCGGCTCTTCCCAACGGTGGATGGCGTGATAAACTTCTTAAGGGATTGAGTCAGTTTTCTTTTTGCTTTGATATGTTGTAGTAATAATGAATAAAAGCGTCTCAAACAGGCTTCACTTGGCACTAACACATTTACCTTCGACCTTATGGTTAGAGACAAGTTGATTGGAAAATAATTAGCTCTAGTTGTGACCTTTAGACTCTTGAGTTGACTAAAATAATCATCGAGTGGTTTCTTTGAGCCATTTGTGATTTTCAATCTTAGCTAGGATTGTTGTGGGATGTCGAATCTGTTCTCTTTAACAATCCAGCAGCTTGAGAGGTGGGGTATTGAATTGCAAGTCCAAGTCTCGTGCCAATAAGTCTAGAACTTGCCTTGAATGTTTGTCTGGACGAAATTCTGAGTGTAGCTCAACTTGAGAAATGATTGTAGGCTCTCCTTGGTCCAATTTGAACTTTGAAAGCTTCTGTAGCCTACCAATATGATATCCCAAGTCAACCCATTTGATCCTAAGCCTTTTTTCATTCAATAGCCACATTACAAGCCTTTATCCGTTTTATAATGACCCTCTCTTTCCTTGATGAATTGAGTCAACTCTTGATGCTCTAGTGTCACACTAGAACTATGGTACTTAAAAGGTCGTAACATGATGTTGTTGATAATTCATTTGTGTTGAGGGTAATTGCTAGTCCCAATTGATGCTTGATGGAGTCACCTTAGGCCAGCTGAAATATCCTTTTCTTTTTCTTGTGGAGGTGGGAATTACCTTATTTGCTTGAGGACAAAAAAAAGCTTAAGTTTGGGGGAGTTGATAAGTAGGGATTTTAGCATATTATTTGCTCTCTTTTACTTATGCTTAGGACCAAAAATGCGTGAAGGTATTCCCGGAAACTAATGTAATATGCTTGCTTCTAGGGATTGTTCAAAATGGGCCAAATGAGTCATAATCAACTCATAAAGGATCCAAAACTTGAACAAAAAAATGAAGACTGGGCCAAGAGATGTGAACCGTGAACCGCACAAATATTGTGCGGTCGCGAAAGCTTCAACACGGTCGCGATTACTATTTCGAGGTCCGTAAAAGAAAGATTCAGAGAGATGGATTTTTGGGCTAAAACATGAACGCGGAGCGCGTCAGAAAAGTGCAGTCGCGAAAGTACTTGCGCGACCGCGATTGGAATTACGCGGACCGTGGTTGCTGAGGTTCAGAGAGTTCACATTTCAAGCTAAAACAAGAAGTGTGGTTCGTGTCAGTATTACGCGACCTCAGAAGTCTTATACGCGCCGCAATGGAAATTATGCATTCCGTGAAACAATGATCAACCAAGATCCGGAAGTGAAGAACACGGAACACGGTCAAAATTATGCAGCCGCGAAAGTAAGAGTGCGTTCACGGTCAAAATTACGCGGCCGCGTAACCTCCGCAGGGGTATTTTTGTCCGAAAATTTTAGCTTAATATAAATAGAATTTTTTGTCATTTTTAGGTTATGTTGTGTATTTGCTGAGCACATGAGACGGCTGGAACTTCCCTTTGGGCAATTTTGTATTAGATTCACCTTACAACATTAGATTTTCATTTTTTAATCTAGTATTATGGATTTTATCTTCTTTTCATCTTTGATTATGCTATTTCCATCAGTAGCTAAACCCATAGCTAGGGTTGTGACCCAACCCTAGTGTGGGTATTTAATGGGTATTGAATTTTAGGGCTTGAATGTTTATGGGTTAGTGATATTTAGCCTAGTTCTTTCTAGAATTGAAGAATTAGTGGTTGCAAACACTATTCATACCTTTATGACTTAATATCTTCTTGAGAAAGAGGGACTAAGTCTAGGAAAACTAGGCTAACAAGGAATTGGGGTGAACTCAAGAAATTGATAGCCCCAATTAAAGTGTTAAACCTAGAGATAGTAATATCTGACTTGAGCTAGTATCACTTGAATTGCATGAATACCCATTTGGACTTGAGAAAGCCAAATTGGGAAAAATCACTCAAACTACCAAGAGGTATAGAGTGAGTAATTGGGTGTAATAGCTATATTACGACCCCAACTAAATCAAGCTTGCCCTAGATTCTTGTTACCCGTTAGATACCCACCTAGGTAGAAGACACTACCCTAGTCTCTTTAAACACTTGAAAACCAACAACAAAAATATTGTACTTAGTTTCAATCATTGCATACAATAGAGTAACTTTAGAAGTAGAATCAAAACCAAAATGTGTGGAAGTGTAATTAGGAAAAAAACATGCATCTAGACTTAGATATAAACCTAATTCCAAATCAATTAACTCCCTGTGGATTCGATCCCAACCTTGTTAGGTAAAACTGCGTCGACCATCCTCGCTACTCAATAGTAGCGCAAGCTTGGAACCGATCAATGACCTATCGGGTCATCACATTCTCCGCCTCTAAAACAATTGTTCGTCCTCGAACGGACATGGAAAAGTACCTGAAATAGTGAATAGGTGGGGATATCTACTCCGCATGTTCGACTCGGACTCCCAAGTAGCTGCCTCGATGGGATGACCTCTCCACTGCACTCGGACTAAAAGATAACTCTTCAATCTCAACTGACGAACCTGCCGGGCTAGAATAGCCACTGGCTCCTCCTCATAAGTCAAATCCCTATCCAACTGGACAGAGCTGAAATCTAACACGTGGAACAGATCGTCGTGATACTTCCGGAGCATGGACACAGGAATACCGATGAACTGCTGATAACCCTAGAGACAACGCAAGCCTGTAAGCCACCTCTCCCACTCTCTCGAGAATCTCAAAAGGTATGATGTACCTAGGGCTCAGCTTGCCTTCTTCCCAAACCTTATGACACCCTTCATGGGTGATACCCGAAGCAACACTCTCTCCCCGATGATGAATGCCACATCACAAACTCTACGGTCTACATAACTCTTTTGCTTGGACTGAGCTGTGCGAAGTCGATCCTGTATAATCTTGACCTTATCCAAGGCATCATGTACTAGATCAGTACCCGACAACCGAGCCTCCCCTGGCTCGAACCACCCATCTGGCGACCGGCACCGTTCTACCATATAATGCCTCATAGGGATCCATATGAATGCTCGACTGATAGCTGTTGTTGTAGGCGAACTCTGCAAGGGGCAAGAACTGATCCCACGATCCTCCGAAGTCTATAACACATGTGCGGAGCATATCCTTCAAGATCTGAATAGTACGCTTGTTGATACCCAATTTTTTCCTATAATATTTTTTAAATGAATATATATACCTTCAAAACTATTCATTAGCATTAATCAATATTTTCCCATAATTTCTACATTTTTAGGGATTGTTAATTAATTTATCCCAATATTTTATTTACATAAATAATTACAAACTGCATCACAAATGACTTTATAACATTTCATGGTTTAATTTTGTTGTCTATATTCATATTAAGCTTAAATTATTGCACAAATAGCCACATTTACATTTTTGGGTTATAATTGCAATAACTTTGCAGTAATAGCCCACGAATGCATAATTACCTTATCTCACAAGAAAATGACCCTTTGTATTTTTATAATATTAGGTAATTATTTAAAATCAATTTTATGCATGAAAATTATTTTTTATCATTTATTAACTATGTTTACAAATTATTTTATCAATTAAATGGGTATTTAACGAGTAGCCTCTTTTAATTTGGTTTAATTTCGGACCTTAGCCCATATTATTACCCCCAGCCCAATTTAAATCATATCCCAAACCCAATTCTTAAACTCGCCCAAACCCTAGATGGAATCCTGGCCGTTGATCTCAGAAGATCAACGATCCAGGATCCATTTTCTTTTTTTAATTAACCCTACTCCTTCATTCACTCAACCCAGTCACCTTTGAATCCCTCCTCCTGCATTCTCTCTCAACTCACCCTTAACCCTAATCGCCGCCACCAGTGAGAACCCCCTTCTATGATGTTTATGTGCCTCCTCCGACCACCACTGGTCCCCTATACCTCTGGCTCTTTGATTTCATGATTCCTTGAGGAGATCTCAAGGAAATCCAACCGGATTCTGCCGGAAACTTGTTCATTGGCCGGTCTCACGCCATTTGTTTGTGAGTATGGATTTCCTCTTGTTTTTGGTACGAATCCATGGGTTTTTGACCGATTCTCTTCATCTTTACTATTTTCTTAAAACCCTAGTTCGCTATTGTTCGATTCTTCTCAGATCTGAGGTGATTCGAGTATTATTAAGTATTTTCCTTTAAAAAGTCCCTTGTTTCAATTAACTATTTTGATTTTAGCCTATTTTTAAAACTAGGGTTTCTTCCCGGACCTTCTTCAAAGATTTTTTACTTTCAAACGCTTAATTTGTTCATCTCTTTATGTGCTTGGTTAATCTTGTATGCATGCTCGAACCCTAAATATTTCTGTGAGTTATATTGATCTCTTCAATTTTGTTTCGATACTGTGGTTATCTCTGTGAACCAGTCCTATTAACTTATTTCTATGATTTCCTCTGTTAAAATCAGTATTTTGTGAAATCTCTGCTTGATTGACTTCTGTTAAGGATTTGAACGATTTCTTTCTTGTTAAAATCAGAAATCTTTTTGGATTCTTACTTAGTTGATTTCTATATAAGGATTCAAATGATTCCTTCCTATAAAATTAGTACTCTTTGAAGATTTTACTGGTTGTTTCCTGTTAATTGTCGGTTTCCTTATTTATGAATTTAATTGTTCATCCTTGCCTGAATTACTCGTCCGCATGATTTGTGATTTTTACTAATCCTTTATTTGGTCTAATTTGGATTCTTGCCTTATTTAGACTCTTTTGTTGTTATTGTTGATCAATTACCCCTAATTAAGGGGTCTATTCTGGATTCCCTTATGGTTAATTGATTATGTGACCTACTCCTAGGGTGCTATATATAATCTTTTATTCTTCCTCTCAACACGAACAGTAGTTCAGAACACACACACACTCAAATTCTCTCATCTTTCTCTGCTACATGTGCTAATTATTGGTCTACCCGGCTGAAAGCCAAGGCTAGACAATGGAACTCTACTTGCTTTACATTCTGCACTTTTTTTCCTTAACTGGTATGTCTCCAGTTTAATTCTGAAACTCAACTTTATGTGTTCCTTTATGTAAATCCATGCCTATTCTTGCACTAGTTAATTGGCTATGTACTTGATTGTCTTCCTGTTTACTGCTTTACCCAGTATGTTTCAGTTTTACCCTCTCCAGTTTCAGTGTTTAATCGAGCATGCCTAGATCTCATTTGTCTTGTTTGCATGTTTGTTCAGTTCCTGTTTACTCTCATCAACTAGTATGCTCATGTTAGTGTCTTAGACTCCTAATGTATTTGATTGATCCTGATTGGTATGACTAATGCACCCTTGTCTTCAACATGACTATTCTCACGCTCTGTCTCTATTTTTAATTACCCTTTACCATGACTGATTTGTAAGTTCCTGAATCAGTAGACTCCTAGGTGTTCTGTACAGTTTTTGTTCCATATACTCCCCTTAGACCCTGTTCATGTGTTTCTGATGTGAATCTCTCTATGTTCCCAACCCCTTGACCCCCTGGTTGTGAGTCTGAGCACTCTGAGTTTGTGTGGTTGTATGTTGAATATTTGTTCTTTTAGAATTGATTTCAAAAACTGTTTTTCACTCTTGGATTTTTCCTAAAATTGTTTCTACTCCTGAAACCCTTTTCACTCCTAAAAAAGTGTTATCTCTACACTGTCTTTAATAAGTTCTTTAAAAACTATGTCCAGCACTCTCACTTCTACTCTTAGATTCTTAAGTTCTTCCCCTCCGGTGTGTATACTACCTAGGAATCCCTGAGATTTCTCCGAACTCTGACATACTGGTGCTGGCTTTTTCACACTACACATAATCACTTCCCTATTCAAAGGATCTTAGTGTGAGCATTGCCCAGGATCCCTAAGGTCCTTGGGGAACTTGGCCACACCAGGACACCCTATTGGCTATGAGACTCTTGGTATCTGAGACTGTTTTGAAGAACTGGTGTCTCCAGGTTTGCTTTGAGCCTATCTGCAGGCTCCCTATAGTATATATTATATTTATGTAACTCATTCAATTCTGGTTTGTAATATTTATCTTTGTAAACAGATATTGGGGAAATTAGTAAAAGGGGAGGGATTTTTATATGACTTTTGTGGGGAAATTGGGTATAAATCATGCTTTAGGTTTTACTATGCTTATTTGATTTAGAGATCATGTTGTAGGACTATGGTGTTATTTTCATTATAGACCCTTCTTTAGGACAATTACATTTACTGGTTTTGCATATTAGAAAACATGTTATAGCTCAATACTTCACTATCACGAAATTCTGTTTCTGCATAAACATTATCACCTAGAAATCATGTTATTAAGTTACTGTTGTAATTCTGCCTAATAAAAGGTTCATTCTTTATGTGCATTAGAAATCCTGCTCTAGGATTGTGTTTACATTCGCTTTGAACCATGTCTACATCGCCTAAATCAGTAGTCGTCTTGTCTATAAGGATGCTTAGAAGCAGCCATCAGCACCTAGACAAGCATGTCTATAGGACGTATTAAAACTCAAACTGTTTGCTCTCCTTTAGTCAATTTCCAGAATTCTGTTTGCTTTTTTAGACAACATGTTATAGGGTATCCCTGAACCACGCTTAGGCAAGCCTATAGGTAATTAACGCCTTATAAAAGTGGTAAAACTGTGCTTTGTTTAATTATTTGTGAACTGCCCATATTCAGCAAGTCCTAAAAATCAGTAGGCAAACTAATTAGGTCTCCAGTGCCTCGCTTTAATAGATATTGCATACAGTCTATTTTCATGCTCACATAGATATCCTATTTTAGGACTTTGAAATGTCTGAAATCCTGTTGTTTGAGACGTGCTATTGTCTGCATACTTGAGGAGGTAAAAGTGAGCATTTAATTGTTCCTTACGTGAATGTCCTATTTGTTCTTGCTTGTCGTTTATATTTTCCCTTTTAAACACCTTAGGATAGTCTAGAACTAACTAAAATTTAGAGGTCCTCAGCACCTCCGGGACCACCAAGAAGGGACGGGTAATGCACGCTTAGAATCCGTCTAAATTAAAATTGCTTATAACTGCTAAGGGAGGGAAATTGGGTAGTAAAAGGATATGATGACATGTGCTTTAATGTCACGTGTAACCCCTCTAGTTGAGGAAGGATTACCGGGCATTATACTAATATGATCCTATAGGCTAAATAACTTAGGACTCCTTTATCTTGTTTATATATGTGTGCTCAGACTGCCTACCTTTTAAACTCCCTTTATCTTGCTTACATATGTGTGCTTAGACTGCTTATCTGCTAAATGACTAATTTACTAAGTAAGTTTGGCCGGGACCCACCATTGTGGACCTTTAGGGGTACCTAACACCTTTCACTCAAGGTAATTTCAATCCCTTACCCAATCTCTGGTAATGTAGATCGTTTTTCATGAGTTACTTGCATTAGGTGAACTAACGCACCATAAATTCGTTAGGTGGCGACTCTTCACTTTCGATACCCCTTTCCCAAAAGGAAGGGAGTTGCCCCAAATGAATGTCGAAGCCCCGATTCTGCGAGGAAAAGGGAGCGCGACAACGCTCGGACTGCCTATCCGTCTAAGGATGAAATGATGTGCTTAATTCAACCCACGTACCCAACTCACGATGTACTTCCCTCCAGAAGTGCGAGGTGAACTGCGTACCTCGATCAGAAATGATAGACACGGGCACACCATGAAGACAGACGATCTCACGAATGTAAATCTCTACCAACCGCTCTGAAGAATAGGTAATTGGCATAGGAATGAAGTGCGCTGACTTAGTCAGCCTATCCATAATGACCCAAACAGCATTGAAATTCCTCTGAGTTCGTGGGAGTCCAACAACAAAGTCCATAGTAATACGCTCCCACTTCCACTCAGGAATATCTATCTTCTAAAACAAACCGCCGGGTCTTTGATGTTCATACTTCACTTGCTGACAATTCAGGCACCGAGCTACATAAGAAACTATATCTTTCTTCATCTTCCTCTACCAAAAATGTTGCCGCAAGTCCTGGTACCTCTTGGCGGTTCCCGGGTGAATAGAATAACGTGAACTGTGAGCCTCCTCAATACTCAACTCACGAAGTCCATCCACATTAGGCACACAAACAAGGCCCTGCATCTTCAAGACTTCGTCATATCCAACAGTAACCTGCTTGGCACCACTATGCCTTATTGTGTCCCGAAGGACCAACAAATGAGGGTCTTCATACTACAAATCTTTAATACGCTCAAACAAAGAAGACCGAGTGACTGTGCAAGTTAGAACACGGTTGGGCTCTGAAATATCTAACCTCACAAGTCCCAAATCACGATACGGACCCACTGGGACCGTCAAAACAAGAATGTGTGTCCGTTTACCAAAAATGTTGACTGAAGTCAACTCAAAATGAAGTTTTTAGGCAAAATTTCTTATTTTTACCAGTTTTTAACATAAAAGCTTTTCGGAAAGACGTCCGAACTGCCAGATTGAGAAAGGCTAA
Organism: Nicotiana knightiana; assembly: GCA_005239525.1. Taxonomy (NCBI): domain Eukaryota; kingdom Viridiplantae; phylum Streptophyta; class Magnoliopsida; order Solanales; family Solanaceae; genus Nicotiana; species Nicotiana knightiana. The sequence goes on from ML437184.1 coordinate 84,886, forward strand.
AACATGACTTCTAAAGGTTTCGAATCACAAAATAAGGTTTAAGTTATAAGTGTTTAACCAAAGAATTAGATCCTTTGACTAAAGCTTATTTTTTAGATGAATACGGGTTACTGATAATCAAGATAATGGAGAAAAATGAATAATAGACAATATTGCAGAAATAAAAGATCGAAGTTGATTGTATTCGAGAATCAGATGCCTTTACAAGCTGTATTCCCCTCCCTTATATAGGACATTCTTACAACGTACGACTCTTGCTATGATTAGTCATTAATGACTAATTATGACATTAATGAGGCATTACAAAGAATAACGGTAATTGGGGTTCAGTTACATAATGTTCGAGTAATCAATTGTGGGTCCTTGAATCTCCTCGTAGCTTTGTCTAGATTCATTCTAACCGTGCCTCTCTCCCGTTTTGATCAAGTTGAGTTTCTCGTGGCTGATAAGTTCGTGGGTTTACTGAGTCGTGCCTCTTTGTACCGTATCTCTTCAAGGATTCATGTCCAGCTGTCGCATTTTCTTGTGTCCACGTGACTGGCTGAGTTGTCAAAAGCTGGCTTACGTGTGAAACTCTTTTTTACCAATACAGATAGTATCCCCACTTACCATATATTTAACAATTAATATTTGGTAAGTGGATATTCATTTATGGCGGGAATATTTTGCCGCCTCTTTTCCTTGAATCATTGTATCCTTCTCTGCATCATAAGCGTCGTTTGTCACTTCCATTTAATGCTCATACCACGTGTCCTTTTCGGATTGGTTCTGCATTTACTCAGAACCTTTTAGGGCTTTTTGCGGTTGTTCCAGTCCCGAAATGACATCTTCAATTATGACTTTTCATCATTATTTTCCTTTTCTTCATGTTTGACGGTTGTCTTCAAGTATAAATACATGTTTTCTTTTCTTTTCTTCCACGAAACACTTTTCTAACTTTGTCTTTTGTAAAGAACTTTCTTCTTTGCCTTTGTAAACATGTCTTCTTCAAACCAACCTCAAAGAGTAATAGATATTGAAAGTTTAGCGCCTTCTTCTGCTCCGACTAGGAGTCGGAGTGGTGGTAGACTTAGAAGTCTAGGATCCACTCCTTCGAGGGGCTCCTCTTCTTCTCAGATAGTTCCTCCTCCTTCCACTAGATCTCCAGTTTCTCCGAGATTTAGGGTTTCTCGATCTTTGTCTAGAGGTAGAGGCGAACGCCTTCGTGAACCTGGAGTCGATGAAATTGTCCCTGCTGAGTTTGTTTTGCTAGGGATATTCAAGTTCTTGTAGATCAATCTTCTTCTCTTGATAGTGTATAAAGATATCCAACCCTTATAACTGAGGGTCAGATTTCCCTTGTTCGTAGGGAGTGCTTTTGGAAATCTGACTTTCCTGTCTATATTCCAAATAGTAATCAAAGAATAACATCTTACAAGACGGGATATTCTTTTTTTTATACGTATCCTTTCACTCTAGGGTTTAGACCCCCCATTGACCCAGTCATAATTGAGTTTTGCCATTTTTTCAATATCTGCTTAGGTCAAGTTGGCCCGCTTGTGTGGCGAGTTGTCACATGCCTTAGGAGTTTGGCTTATTTAGCCTCGGTTCCTTTTACCTTCAACCATCTTATTCACCTCTACCCTCCTACCTTATTTCATGAAAGGGTTTTTACTCTGACTGCTAGAAGCAAAAGAGTGCTGCTAACCCCTGGAGACGATAAGGATAGGGGATGGTACCACCGTATGTTGTTGTACCCACTGTTGGTTTAGTGGGTGAATAAAATATTCCCTTCCCTGAGAAATGGAATCGCGCACGTGAGTATGCTTTAGCTCACATTTAAATTTTCTTGTTTTGACTTGAGGTGTTTTATTTAACACCATATCTATTTTTTTCTTCTCTCAGCAATCATGAATACTGTTGAGAATGTCTCCAGTATTCGTGATTGGGCAGAAAAATTATTATCTGTTGCTCCTTCAGAAGAAAGATCTTGGAAGTACATCACTGGGAGGTATGGTTGGCAAGTAAAGATACACGGTAAATGAAGCTCTTGTTCTTGCTTCTTTCCTTACTCGAGTCTCTTTTTTTGTTGTTTAACTTTTTTCCCTTTTTAATAGGGTTCTCTGGTCGTGGGGTGTCTTCTTCATCATCCCGAAGATGTCCTCAGAAAATTATTGTTGGTTCATCTACCTCGAAGAGGAAGATTAGTGAGTCTCGTTCCATAGAAGAAGAAGAAGAAGAGGGTGCTTTAGTGCAAAGGCCACGGAGAAGGCGAATGATTTTAGATGATGAGCTTATAGCCTTACCCTTGCCTTCCGTGTCTGTGATTGAGCCCCCTGTACTTGATGATGTTTCACATTCCCCTATTCATGAGGGTGTTGATCTTGCTCCTGACGACGTCCCTTTGGCTGCTGTCTTTCCTGCTTCTTTGAGAGAAGTTGTTTCGTCTATTCCTTTGGCTATCTCAACTTCTGTTGCTACTTTGCCTGTAACTTCTTCAACCCTTCAACTTTTCGTGCCTACTTTTTTGCCCGTGGCTTCTCCAGCTCCTCAACCTTTTGTGTCTATTGTTATTCCATATCTGCCTGCTTCCATGCCTTCCGTTAGGGAAGTAGGGTCTTCCAGCAGAGAGATGCGGCAGGTAGTAATAGAGGTTCCAGCTGAGGGAAACCTTTTCAAGAAGACGGGTGAGCCTGAAGTGTGGCTCAAGCCTTTGATAGGTCCCACTGAGAAAGCAAAGCTAGCTAGCCACGGTGCTCTTACATGGGCCAATGAGGTCGTGCATACCTCTTTGAAGGTATGGTGTAAGTTATCCTCTTTCACTCTCGTATATGAAATTTACCATATCTGACTGGTTTATTTCTTGTAGATTAACCGTAAAGGCATGGAGCTTATGAAGAGGATTTCAAACACAGACAAAGAGACAAGAGAGTTGCAAGCAGAAGTTGATAATTGGAGAGCACAGTATGATAGCCTAAGGATTGACATAGATGCTTTAGAAGAGGAAAGTAGTACCTTGAAGCGGCAGATGAGACTTATAGCGGCAAAACTAGTAGTGGAGAGGGCTTCTTGTAGTCAAGCTGATAAAGATAAGAGTGTTCTTGAGTCTTCGTTCGCGGATCAGTTGTCCCGTGCCTCAGAGGAGATTAGAGACTTGAAGAACTTGTTGGGGCAGAAGGAAGAATACTCAGACGAGCTCGTGCAATCACTCACTCGTACTCAAGAAGATCTTCGTAGGGCTTTAGAAAAAGCTCAAACTTTAGAGGAGTCGATTGTTCCATTAAGGGCCGCCCATGAAGCTGCGGAGGCGGAGAAGGACGGGTTGAGAGCTGAGCTTCAAGTGTGGGCAAAAGATTATGAAGATTTGGAAGAGGTGGCTGNCATTGATGGAAATGAGTCAAGAGGGTTTTGACCTTAGTGCTGAAATAGACAAAACTAAGGAAGCCATGGAGAAGGCTCAACAGGGTCATAACCTCTCTTCACATGATGGTGAGATTCCAGCCGCTCATGCCTCTTCATCATAGTTGCTCCCACTCCTTCTGCCACTGAAGTCAGCCCCTCTCTTTAAAAGATTTAGTTGATTTATCCCTTTTTTTCTTTTTCTTTGTATCAATTGGTGGTTACCCCCAGTCCCATCGGGGGTAAATTTGGATTTCCTTTAAGTCCCCAAATGACAACTTAGGGGCACCACAACGTATATAAAAATTTTGTACGGCTAAGTATAAGTTAATACTTAGTTTTAGCCGTTTTCATATATAAATGTTAGTTCGACTTTTGTTGAGTTTCTGTTTCACTCTTTAAGTCTTTTGCATGCTTCATTTTTTGAGGTTTTTGTTTCACCTTCGAGTTTTGCGTGTGGAATGCTTTAGACTACTCGTACCTTTTTTATAATAGGCACAGTGTCATATTAAATGTGTGCATTTTTTGTAATAGGCATAGTTTATGGAAGAGGGACCTTTATAATTGACATGAAGAAGACGTCACAACTTCATGATAATGCAATAGAGTGATAGGAATTTTACACATGTTTAAGAATGTTTCCAAGGAAAGTTTTTTTTTTTGAACTTCCATGACATTTTACTTGTGTTTGGTTATCGTCTAAAACTCATGTTTGCAATTGTTTTTGTTTAACATATTTGATATACTCTTGTATTTCGTAAATGTTTTTCATAGGTAATAGTTTTTCGATATTAATACAAGGAAACAATTGTTTTATACTGGTAACAATTTTTATAAAGATTGGGGTTTTTACCCGCAACTGTTTTGGAAATAGTTTTCTAATAAGTATGAATAAGTATGTACATTTCTTTCTCGTGACTAATATTTTTCCTTTCAACCTGAATATGTTTGAAGGTTTTTGCTTTTTGCATTAGGCTTTGTATTTGGATGGCTCTTTTGATTTCTTTCGATTCTGCTCATGTCACTTGTCTCGTTGGGTAGATGGGTCTTCAGGCTCGAGCTTTTGACTTTTTGATAATCTTTTTTTCTTCGTCTTAGCCTTCCATATTGTATAGTCCCCCAAGTGTTTGAGCTTTGAAGAATGAAATCTCGAGCACTTGATTATTCCTTCCTTTTGGTCCTTTTCCAGAAAAGGAAAAACATTCCGGACTCGAAGGTATATAGTCTTTTAGATGATGACTGCTTAACCATTTTTAAACGTCCATCAGAAAGTGCAACCCTAGACCGGGAATTGTGTTATTTACTAGCTTCTTTGCAGGTCTAATATCATCATCTGGTGATGGGTTAGCTTTGTGCTTATCATCTAAAAAAGTTAGTAAAATTTTTAAATGTTCAAAATAAAATCGAACGTGTGATACCTGACGGTGGGTATTCTTTTCTTTTAAAAGTAATACTTCTTTAGATTGATGGCGTCAACTTGTTGGTAGAACTCTGTCGTCCATAGCTTCCAACTCATAGGCGCCTTTCCCAGCTATGCTTCGAATTTTGTAAGGTCCTTCCCAGCTTTGATTTAGCTTTCCCGCACCGGCTTCTTTTGTTGATTGAAGGACTTTTTTGAGGATGAAGTCCCCAATTTTAAAGTACCTGAGATGAGCTTTACGGTTGTAATAACGCTCTATGATTTTTTTTGAGCTGCCATATGTATAAATGCTGCTTCTCTCCATGGTTTGAGCAGGTCCAAGTTGGTCCTTAATTCATTGTCGTTTTCACCTTCCATAGTTGTTGAGAACCTTATGCTTGGTTCGCCAATATCCGCAAGTATTAAGGCTTCTGAGCATAAACAAGTGCGAACGGAGTTTCTCCTGTGGCTATTTTTGAAGTTGTTCTGTATGCCCATAGTACCGCTGCTAACTCATCAGGCCGGTTTCCTTTGGCTTTATCCAGCCGCTTCTTTAGATTTTTGATGATGACCTTATCCATTGACTCAGCTTGACCATTAGCCACAGGGTGGTACGGCGTTGAAGTGATCCGCTTGATTTGCCAACTTTCGAAGAATTCTGTGATTTGCGAGCCTATGAATTGTGGGCCATTATCACACACGATTTCCTTTGGTATTCCAAAGCGGCATATTATGTTTCGCCATAAGAAACTTTTAACTTCCTTTTCTCGCACTTGTTTGAACGCTTCTGCCTCTATCCATTTTGCAAAATAGTCGGTTAGTACAAGTAAAAATCGTACATGTCTTTTAGATGTGGGAAGAGGTCCCACTATGTCCATACCCCATTTCATGAAAGGCCATGGGGATATTATTGGATGTAATAATTCTGTTGGTCGATGCATGTTATTGGAAAACCTTTGGCATCTGTCACATTTGGATACGAAGTTCTCGGCTTCTTCTTCCATCTTAGGCCAATAGTATCCGTCTCTGATTAGTGTTTTCACTAAGAATCTCGCCCCTGAGTGATTTCCATAGTGTCCTTCATGTACTTCTTTCATCACAAATTTCGTTTGGTTAGGTCCGAGACATTTAGTTAGGGGTCCTCCGAACATCTTGCGATAAAGTGAGTTGCGAATAAGGCAGTACCGTGCGGCTTTGCGGCGAAGTGCTTGAGTCGCTTTCCTGTCTTCAGGTACGGTGCCATTCTGTAATAAATTAAGAATTTCATTTCTCCAGTCCCAGGTTAGGTTGTTGAAAATTACCTCATTCCTGTCCTGGTCTATTATTGAATGAAATAGCTGAACGATAATTTTATTGTCTTTGTTCGTTACCTCCATGACTGTTGCGAGGTTATCTAATGCATCTACTTCTGCATTTTCCTCTCTAGGTATTTGCACTACCTTCCATGTTTTGAATTGTCTCATGAGCTCTCGTGCTTTTTCAAGACACTGTTGCATTCTAGTCTCTCGAGCGGTGTAAGTCCCCTGTGTTTGATTTACTACTAGTTGGGAGTCGTTGTTGATCACAATTTGCTCGATTGAGAGCTCACGTGCGAGTTCAAGCCCTGCAATAACAGCTTCGTACTCTGCTTCATTGTTAGTGATAGGATAACACTTTATAGCTTTCCGAGTCTTTTCACCCGTGGGTGATATCAAGACTATGCCTAAGACGGTGCCTTTATATTTGAAGAACCATCGGTGAACAAGGTCCATAGGCCTGGATTAACACCGTTAAAGAGTTGTAACTCTTTTTCTACTTCAGATACAATGCTATTACTAAAGTCAGCAACAAAATCAGCTAGTATTTGAGACTTAATTGCAGTCCTAGGCTGATAGATTATTTCATGCTCACTTAATTCTATGGCCCACTTGGCTAATCTTCCTGACAATTCCTGTTTATGCAGAATATTTCTTAAAGGATATGAGGTCACAACGGTGATTGGGTGGCATTGAAAATATGGTCGTAATTTTCTAGATGCCATTATTAAAGCTAAGGCTAACTTTTCCAGATGTGGATATCTAGTCTCAGCATCTAGCAAAGTTTTACTTACATAATAGATAGGTGATTGTTTACCTTTTTCTTCTCTTACCAATACTGCACTTACAGCAATTTCTGAGGCAGCCAGGTATATGTACAATCTTTCCTCTTCTTTTGGCTTTGAAAGCAGTGGTGGTTTTGATAGATAAATCTTCAGGTTCTTGAGGGCTTGCTGACATTCTTCAGTCCATTCGAACTGATTCTGATTTTTGAGAACTCTATTCCTCTGTTTGATACAAGGAAACCCAAAAACTTGCCTGATTGCACTCCAAAAGTGCATTTTCTCTGGATTTAACTTCATATTATACCTGCATAAAATACCAAAAGCAGTAGAGAGATGCTGGAAATGGTCTTGCGCTTGTGTTGATTTTACCAGCATGTCATCAATGTAAACCTCCATCATTTTTCCCAGATGTTCTTGGAACATCTTGGTCACTAGCCTTTGATAGGTGGCTCCAGCATTTTTTAGGCCAAAAGGCAAGACTTTATAACAATAAGTCCCCCTATTCGTGATAAAGGAGGTTTTTTCCTCATCTAAAGGATCCATTTTAATCTGATTATAACCAGAATATGCATCTAGAAAGCTTAATAGTTCATGACCTACGGTGGCATCAATCATTTGATCTATATGAGGCAATGGGAATGAATCTTTGGGGCATGCTTTGTTTAAATCAGTATAATCTACGCATACTCTCCACTTGCCATTCTTTTTAGGTACTACCACGGTGTTTTCTAACCAGTTAGGGTACGTTACCTCTCGTATCGAACCAATCTTCAAGAGTTTCTGTACCTCTTCATCGATCACTGGGTTCTTGAATGATCCTTGCTTTCTTTTCTTCTGCTTAACAGGTATGAAGGATAGATCTTCATTTAGTTTATGAGTCATCACTTCTAGTGGAATGCCTGTCATATCTGAGTGGAACCACGCAAAGCAGTCTGCATTAGCCTTTAAATAATCAATCAACTTACCTCTTCGAGCGGGGTCTAGCCTCATGCCTATATACACTTTCTGCTCAGGCTTTTGTTCGGATAAGGGAACAGCTTCGAGCTCTTCCGTAGTTGTTTTGATGTGCTCATCTTCCTCCAGTTCACAAATGACGTCTGATATGGAATCTGTTTCTGTGTAGTATAGTATACCTTCTGTGGTAACTTGATTTTCCTTCTCGTAAGTATTTTCTTTCGTACCTGTTTCAGAAATAATACCTTTAGTACCTATTTGGATAATAATTTCTTCCATGCTTGTTTGGGTTGTGTTACCTACTTTGGAAATTCCCTTATCTCGTAATTCTTCCACCTCTATTTTCTTGTTGTAGTGTACCACAGAGTTTATATTTCTTGCGGTCTGCTGATCTCTTTTGTTTTGTTGAATCCCCTATTCATAGGGAAATTTAATTACCTGATGCAACGTGGAGGGTATCGCTTTCATGTCGTGGATCCATGGTCTTCCAATGATCACGTTATAAGCCATGTCAGTATCGATGACTTAGAACCTGGCACTTTTGATCACCCCCTCAGCATAAGTGCTAAGCTCAATTTCTCCTTTCGTTATAACCGTAGAGTTATCAAACCCTGATATGGCTCGTGCTTTTGGGATTACTTTATTCCCCAGTAGCATTTCTTCCAGGACTCTTAGCAGAATGATATTGACTAAACTGCCTGGATCAATCAACACTCTTTTTACATTAGTGTCATGAATAAGTAATGATATTACTAGAGCATCGTTGTGCGGAAGCATTAATCCGTTGATATTTGCATCATCGAAGGTTATATCATCTTCTCCACGAGTCCGTTTCCAATGTGTAATTGTGAACTTTGTGGTTGTTTGCAAATCACTCCGTTTACTTCTTCAACCCCGTTCATCATGTTAATAGTTCATTTTGGATAAGGAGCCTTTGGGGGCTCCTGCATGTTCCTCATATATGCCTTTTTACCTTTATCACTAAACAATTCTGTTAAATAGCCCTGTTTTAACAAATTTTCAACTTCACCTTGTAAAAATCTGCAATCAGCAGTTTTGTGACCATGATCGTTGTGAAATTCACACCAGTGATCTGGGTTTCTTCTACTTGGATTTGACCGCATCTGTTTGGGCCACTTAACCTTGTCTCCCATGTTNATAGTTCGACCTAGTGTTTTCGAACCTGGGGCAGATATCGCTTCCCGAGGTTCCTAAGTAAGGATCGTACCTATTTTTACCTGATCTTCTATCTGATTCAGGACGTCTGGATCTGGAATGATCTTCATCTCTCGAACGAGCAATGATATCTTCTTCTATTCTGAGTTTAGTGATGTACCTATTATATACATTGTTCCATGTTGTAGCGGGGAATTCTCTTAGATTCTCCTTAAGTCACCTCGTGGCTTCTGAGCTTTTATCGTTCAGGTTGCTTGCAAATGTCATGGCTCCCCAATTATCAGGCACCCTGGGTAACTGCATTATTTCTCGTTGAAACCTGTCTACAAACTCACGGAGTAGTTCCGTGTCTCCTTGTTTTATTTTGAATATGTCTTCCATTCTCTTCTCAACTTTCTGCACCAGAGTGTGCTTTTATAAACGAATTTTCAAGCTCAGCAAAAGAGTCAATAGAATTTTCAGGGAAAAGAGAATACCAGGTTAGGGCCCTTTTGGTAAGTGTTTCCCCAATTTTTTTGACAAGAACTGATTCAATCTCTTATTTCGTTAAGTCGTTGCCTTTTACCCCCGTAGTGAAAGCAGTCACATGGTCGCGTGGGTCAACTGTTCCATCATATTTGGGAATGTCAGGCATTTTAAAATTCTTGGGTATAGACAAGGGTGTCGCACTAGGCTTCCAAGGTTGTTGAGAATATCTATAAATATCGATGCCTTTGATGATAGGTGGTACTCCTGGAATTTGTTCGATACGATCGTTCTTCTCCTTCATCTGTTTCTTCATGGTTAATAGTAAATTTTGTAATTCTGATTTATTAGATATACCTGGTCTCTTTCGAGAGATTCATTAGAAGTATCTCCTCTTCCTGAGTTTTCCAACCCAGATTGAGGATTTTCCTGGTGATGGTGCTATTGGGGGGTGGCGTCGGCGGTGTAGGTAACGCTGTCGGTAATCCTCTCACAAATTCTTGCAAAGCTTGGCTTACATACTCTGCAATCATTTTCTTTACACGATCTTGTTCCGCAGTTTGATCATTATCACCATTGTTGTTATTGGATCTTTCTGGGGATTGTTCCCTCGAACCACGTGGGGTTCCTGAAGGCGATGGAACTGGGGTTCCACTCCTTTGCTGGTTGTTGTCGTTGGNATTATTAGTCTTCCCGGTAACGGAACCTATTTGTTTAACCAAAGAATTAGATCCTTTGACTAAAGCTTATTTTTGAGATGAATACGGGTTACTGATAATCAAGATAATGGAGAAAAATGAATAATAGACGATATTGCATAAATAAAATATCGAAGTTGATTGTATTCGAGAATCAGATGCCTTTACAAGCTGTATTCCCCTCCCTTATATAGGATATTCTTACAACGTACTACTCTAGCTATGGTTACTCATTAATGACTAATTATTATGACATTAACGAGGCGTTACAAAGGATAACGGTAATTGGGGTTCAGTTACATAAAGTTCGAGTAATCAATTGTGGGTCCTTGAATCTGCTCGTAGCTTTGTCTAGATTCATTCTGACTGTGCCTCTCTCCCGTTTTGATCAAGTTGAGTTTCTCGTGGCTGATAAGTTCGTGGGTTTACTTAACCGTGCCTCTTTGTACTGTATCTCTTCAAGGAGTCACGTCCAGTTGTCGCGTTTTCTTGTGTCCACATGACTGGCTGAGTTGTCAAAAGCATGCTTACGTGTGAAACTTTTTTTTACCAATATAATAAGATGACCTATCGGGTCATCACAAGTTTCATACATTTTGGTCAAACAGACATGTCATCTTATAACTTTCGTGACATTGTAAAATATTATCAATTCAAATCCCAACACAAGGTTCATGAACCACCTTTGGGATTCTTATAGCCTGTTTGTCCGAGTCCGCAACCAAAATGTGGTTCTTTTGAACTCAAAGAACCAAAATGTGTAGAAAAAATAATTGGGGACAAATATATATATATATATATATATATATAACGCCCTTTTAAAGGGCGCTATACCTTAACGGATGTTTGCCCAGCTAAGTATAGTGCCCTTTTAAAAGGCGCTATATTTGAACTTGAACTGAGCCGGAAGGTATATCACCTTATATTTGTAATGTAGTGCCCTTTTAGAGTAATAAAATGTAGTGCCCTTTAGCTTAGTATCCTTGTAGTTATTGAAATTAATCATTTAACTATCTGTTAAACCCAAAAATACGTCAAAAAGCTGATAGTTCAAACACAAACTCTCTCCAATTCTAGTCAACAAACACAAGAAAATAACATGAGAAAACAACAATATTTTTCAAATTAAGTATTGTTATATGAATATTTAATAATTAAATCATGTATAGTTATGAAAATTATTTATTTAATTTTATTATAGTCAAAAATAAGTGAGCAACAAACAAACGTATAAAATAATAAAACTAACATATAAAATAATAAACTAACATATACAATAATAAATTAACATATAAAATAATAAACTAACATATAAAATAGCATACCTATTGAGTGATAAATCGAGAAAATTTTCTCATCATGAACACAAGAATTCAGGATACCTTGTTGCTACTAGGCCTCAAATATCGAGTCCGGAACCAAAATATGAATATTTAATAATTAAATCTTGTGTAGTTAATAAAATTAATTATTTAATTTTATTATAGTCAAAAATAGGTGAGTAACAAACAAACATATAAAATAATAAAACTAACATATAAAATAAGAAAAAAATATACTAAATAATAAACAAACATATAAAATAGTAAACTAACATATAAAATATTAAAGTAATATATAAAATATAAAATTATAATTGAAAATGTATCAATCTAATTAACAATATAGTAAAAATACCGAATAAATTTTAATATTAAAGGTATTGCAATATATTTAAGCAATGAAAAAAAAATACTTTAACTAATATTGTTCAATATACAGTAGTCGTCATGGAGGTTCCGCATTTGCATCCCGGACCTGCCTCGGTAGAGCTACTGTTGCTACAGGCCGAGCATAGGTCTTCCTAAATATGGGAGTTGGCAGTTATTGGCCCAGACGTTCTGTGCTAGAAGAGAATACAATATGTGGGACTTTCTTAGGGCCCACCATATCCATCCATGTATAGTCAGACGCCTTCAGGATACAGTTATTAAAGGATTGTTGAGATCGTTCGGCTGCAGTTGGACTGGTCGTTGATCACGGCTTTAATAGAGCGGTGGCGATCGGAGATGCATACATTCCATTTACCTATTGGCGAGGCCACTATCACGCTTCAGGATGTGAAGGTTCTGTATGGGTTGCGGTTGATGGACATCATGTTGCTTTATCGCATGTCACCAGAGATTACGGGTTTGCAGTACCTGGAGATGTTGCAGCGGCTCACCGGTTTCCAGCCAGCAGATGAGGTTGCATTGGTTGTGTAACAACCCAACAGGTCATTTTGCATTATCGGAACCCATTCCCCTAAATGAAACTTCCCATAGCGACTTATTGTGATTTATGACTTGCGGGGGCGGGTGGTTCGGGACTCGGAAGTGTTTAGAGTGATATAAGAACACTTGGTTCCTTAAGGTTGGCCATTAAAGCCAAGTTTGACTTCGGTCAACATTTTGAGTAAACGACCTCGGAATCGAGTTTTGACGGTTCTGGTAGCTTCGTATGATGATTTCATACTTGGGCGTATGTTCGGAATAGGTTTTGGATGGCCCGGGAGCGTTTCGGCGCCCAATAGCGAAATAAGAGTTTCCTTAAGTTCATATTGAGGTTTGTGATGTGTTTTTGTGTTGTCGAGGTCCAAAAGGAATTCCGAGACCGGAAATAGTTCCGTTATGTCATTTATGACTTTCTTGCAAAATTTGGGGTCATTCCGAGTAGTATAGGTCGGTTCGGCGCATTGTTAACGAATTCAAGAAACTTAAAGTTCCTAATTTTGATTCTAGGGGTTTTGAGGTGTGATTTGAGTTTTAGCATTGTTTTGGGTGTTCTGAAGGCTTGAGCGAGTCCGTATTAAGATTAGGGACTTGTTGGTATATTTTGGCGGGGGCTTGGGTGGGCCCAGGTGCTTCTCGGGCACCAAACGAGGCCAAAAACCAGCTGAAGCAGTTGCTGGTGCACCTGATCAGGTGTGACCGCAGGTGCGGTTGCCCAGTCGCAGGTGCGAGACCGCTCCGACGGTCCTTGCCTCGCAGGTGCGGATTCAGGTGAGGCTTCCCATTTCTCGCAGGTGCGGATAATACCCGCAGGAGCGGAGCGGCAGGTGCGAGCCCAGGCCCCTTGTCCCATTTTCGCAGGTGCGGTCCTTGAGCCGCAGGTGCGAAACCACAGTAGGCAGTGAGTTCTTTAAAATACGGGATTTATTCATTTCACTCTATTTTCTTCTACCATTAAAGACCTTGAGAGCTTGGGAAAGATCCCCACGACCTAGCTACTGAAAGGTAAGTGAATTCTACCCTAATGTTAGTTTAATGCATGAATTCCTAGTTAACTTAACTACCTAATTAGTGAAAATCAAGGATTTGGGTAGTAACCTAGGGCCTTATGAAAATTTAGGGAATTACCCGTTAATTAGCCATGAGATCACACAAAAATCACATATTAACGATCCTTAGGCTATGGGTAATTAATTCCTTCAAAAATTTCCGAAATTCGAGCATGCAGGTGAATTTTGGGGTTTCTTCAATTAAGGTGAAATAACTAAGTAAATGGGAGAATTCCAAACTTTTGAGTATAAATTGATATATTTGTATAACATTTGATTAATTTCGAGTCCTTGGAGACGAGTTCGGAGTTTCGAGCGCATTCTTGACCCGGGGAGTAGGTTCGACGCGAGGTGAGTCTCCCTTCTAACCTTGTAAGAGGCAATTGTCCTCATAGGTGATTATAAATGGTTGTTTGTCCTTATTTGCGGGGGCTAAGCACGTACGAAGTAACGAGAGCTCGTGCGTAGCTACTATTATGCCTTGTCGGGTAGTTTAGGACTCACAAGCATGTTTTATGTGTGATATCTGTGATCTTGCATATGGTCTAAGTAGTCTAATATCCTAGAATCTCACATGTGAAAGCCTAAGAAGTTATTCTTTGAAGTTGACATTATTAAATTCTTATCCTGTTAGTATGTTCCCTGCTAAACTATCTGGAATTTCCTGTTAATCATGTACTTATATGGGAACCCGAGACGCATGACTGATTCGCGAGCGGGGTAGTCCGAATATTATATTAACCCGAGTCGCATGAATGATTCGCGAGCGGGGTAGTCCGAATATTATATTAACCCGAGTCGCATGAATGATTCGCGAGCGGGGTAGTCCTGGTATTATATTAACCGCATCGCATGTTTGATTCGCGAGTGTGGCAGATATATCCATCTATGGTTCGGGCCGTTCGACCCTCGGCACTGCATATTTACTTTTCACGTCGTACTGGTCGCTCGTTCACGGCTTGTTATGTGTTGATAATTGATGGGAACCCCTGTAATTTATCTGTTGATTTTATGAAAAAGATGGGAACTAAGTAGCTTTTATGCTATGGAAAGGTGTTAAGTAAAAGTATTACATAATGCTAATTGTTGCTCCTGTCCTTATTACTACTATTCATTACTGCTATTTTTTTTTATCTTGTATTTAAATTGTATTGTTTTGACCTTAGTAAGTATCAAGTCGACCTCTCGTCACTACTTATTTGAGGTTAGGCGGGATACTCACTGGGTACATATTTATTTATGTACTCATGCTACGCTTTTGTACTTGATTGTACAGGTTCTGAGGCTGGTGCATCTGGTTATCAGGCCGGAGCTCGATTCTGAGTATAGATTGGACCTGACTTCACGGTGAGCTGCTTCTCCTGACGATCCTCGGCAGCACCATGGAGTTTCTTTTGTTATTCCCGTATATTTCTTCCATACAGTGGGACAATTATATTATATCTTTTGTATATTTTGTTTGTATGCCCGTAGGACTTGTGACACTAGATTCTGGCACATATGTGGTAGATATTATGGTTTACGGGTCTGTATATATATATTGGCTCATGCCTCCTTATGACTGCTTTTGGTTAAATTGGCTAATTATCTTTTTTCAATTAATGTTTTGAACTTTAAAACTTGGCACGTGTTGGGATGTTTAATCAAATATGTGAAAAATCTTTAGTTATTTGGGTGTTGGCTTGCCTGACCCCCGGTGTTGGGCGCCATCACGACCTGAGTTAGGATTTTGGATCGTGACAATATGGTATCAGAGCTCTAGGTTCACGTAGGTCTCACGAGTCACGGGAAAACCCAGTAGAGTCATGCAGATCAGTACGGAGACGTATATACTTATATTCAGAAGGCTATAGGGTGTTAGGAAACCTCTCTTTATTCTTATTCTATCGTGCAGTCGATGGTTTACTAAATCTCATTCTTCTATTCTCTTATATATGGTGAGGACGCGTGCATCTGATGTTCCAGGCCCGAGAGGGACTGCTACCTCCGTTGTCCGAGGTCGTGGCAGAGGCCGGGGGAGGGCACCGGCCCGAGGTAGGGACGAGGGCGTCCCAGAGCTATTCCATTTGAACTACCACCATAGGACCCTACTATAGAGGAGCAGGGTGAGGTGCCCCCAGCAGATCCTGCTCTAGTGGACTTTATGACGGCGCCGGGCTTCCAGGAGGCCATGGGCCGTATGATGCGGTTTATTTACACTATGTCCCAGGCTGGTTTATTTCCAGCAGATCCTGCCACATCTCAAGCAGGAGTGGGGCCCAGACTTCTACCGCCCAGGCTGCAGGTCAGGCAGCATTACATCATACCCCGGGTACTCTGCCCATGGGTGGAGTTCAGCCTGTAGCAGAAGCACCTGAGCCCAGACCAGCTGCGGATGGCGATCCGTAGAAGTTATTGGACAGATGGACTCGACTTCACCCTCCAGTCTTCGGGGGTGAGCGAGGCGAGGATGCCCAGGATTTTGTTGACAGGTGAAGGGACAGACTGCACAACATGAGGATACTCGAGTCCCATGGGGTGGATTTCACTACCTTTCAGTTGGAGGGCAGAGCTCGCAGATGGTGGCAGTCTTATATTCTCAGCAGGCCAGCAGATTCTCCTCCTGTCACTTGGGAGCATTTCACTTAGATGTTTCTAGATATATCCCACCCTCTAAGAGGGAAGAGTTGCGATATCTGTTTGAGCAGTTGGAGTAGGGACAGATGTCAGTGACAGATTATGAGGCTAGATTCTTAGAGTTGTCTCGCCATGCACTCATGATACTACCTACCGATGTTGAGAGAGTGCGGAGATTTGTAGCTGGGTTGCATCCAGGCATTAGGGCCAACATGGCCCGAGAGGTGGAGATGGGGACTTCTTATCAGCTGGTAGTGGAGATTGCTCGTAGGATCGAGGGTTATCGGTCGAGGATCAGGGAGCAAGCACAGCAGGATAAGAGAGCCAGATACTCCGGGGATTTAGCGGTGCGCCAGCTAGGGGCATAGATCAGTTTGGTGGGGGTCAGCCCAGCAGGCCCCCATATTCAGCACCCCCGCCACCACCTCCTCGTGATGCTCCAGTGAGGCCTTACATCAGTGTTATGCTAGAGGGTTATCACCGTCCCCCAGTTGTCCAGGGTTCTTCTTCAGGGCAGCAAGGCAGCAGGCCATGCCTCCAGGGAGATGTTATGAGTGCGGGGATCCCAGCCATTTCAGGAGGACTTGTCCCAGGTTTCGGGGCAAGGCAGTGCAGCGGGGTTATCAACCTATGAGTCCAGCACCAGCAGTCAGGCCACCTAGAGGTGGAGGACATATCGGTAGGGGTCATCCTAGAGGTGGAGGTCAATCAGGGGGAGGTCAGTCAGATCCTGTTCACTCTGGCGGAGCTTATTGTTTCGGTTCTCCAGCTAGATTCTATGCTATTACGGCCAGATCATATGCAGTGGCCTCAGACGCCGTGATCACAGGTATTATTTCAGTATGTGGTAGAGAGGCATCAGTGTTATTTGATCAGGGATCCTTCTATTCCTATGTTTCAGCCTTATTTGCTCATTTTCTGGATGTTCCTCATGAGTCCTTGGGTTCTCCTATAGATGTGTCCACTCCTGTGGGCGATTCTGTAGTGGTAGACCGGGTCTATCGGTCTTGTGTGATCACCTTCTGCGGGTTCGAGACACAAGCAGACCTTCTATTGCTCGACATGGTTGATTTTGAGGTTATTCTAGGCATGGATTGTCTATCTCCTTATCATGTCGTGCTAGATTGCCATGACAAGACAGTTACTTTAGCCATGCCCGAGTTACCCAGGCTAGAGTGGAGGGGTTCCTCAGTTAGTGCAGCCAGTCGGGTTATTTCTTTCCTGAAGGCTCGACATATGGTCGAGAAGGGTTGTTTGGCGTATCTTGCTTATGTGCGAGACACCACTGCCTAGTCTCCGACGATTGATTCAGTGATAGTTGTTCGAGAGTTTGCTGATGTATTTCCTTCAGACCTTCCGGGCATGCCTCCGGATCGTGATATCGTTTTCTGTATTGATGTGGCTCCAGGTACTCAGCCTATATCTATTCCTTCGTACCGTATAGCTCCGAAAGAGTTGAAGGAGTTGAAAGAGCAGCTTGAGGATTTGTTGGCTAAGGGGTTCATCAGACCGAGTGTATCACCGTGGGGTACTCCAATTCTATTCATGAAGAAGAAGGATGGGTCCATACGGATGTGTATTGATTACCGCCAGTTGAACAAGGTCACCATTAAGAACAAGTATCCTTTGCCGTGCATCGATGATTTGTTTGACCANGCATTTATAGACTTGATGAACAGGGTGTTCAGGCCGTATATTGATTCCTTTGTCATTTTCTTCATTGATGACATTTTGATTTACTCACGTAGCCTGGGGGAGCACGAGCAGCATTTGAGAGTTGTGTTCCAGACTTTGCGAGAACATAAGCTATATGCTAAGTTCTCCAAGTGTGAGTTCTGGTTGGATTCCGTGGCATTCTTGGGGCATGTGTATCCGGAGAGGATGTCAAGGTTGATCCTCAAAAGATTGAGGTAGTTCAGAGTTGGTCGCATCCTACTTCAGCTACGGAGATCAGGAGCTTTTTAGGCCTAGCAGGCTATTATCGCCGATTTATGGAGGGGTTCTCTTCTATTGTAGCTCCATTGACTAGATTAAATTAGAAGAATGCTCTGTTCAGATGGTCCGACGAGTGTGAGGCGAGCTTTCAGAAGCTCAAGACAGCATTGACCTCAACACCAGTTCTGGTATTACCTTCCGGTTCTGGGATGTATACAGTGTATTGCGATGCTTCACGCGTTGGTTTGGGATGTGTGTTGATGCAGGAAGGGAGATTTATTGCTTATGCTTCACGCCAGCTGAATGTTCATGAGAATAATTACCCTGTGCACGATTTAGAGTTGGCGGCGATTGTTCATGCTCTTAAGATTTGGAGGCACTACTTGTATGGGGTGTCATGTGAGGTTTATACGGACCACCGCAGCTTGCAGCACTTGTTCAAGCAGAGGGATCTTAATTTGAGGTAGCGCAGATGGATTGAGTTTTTGAAGGATTATGATATCACCATTCTTTATCATCCGGGCAAGGCAAATGTGGTAGCAGATGCCTTGAGCAGGAAGGCGGAGAGTATGGGTAGCTTGTCTTATATTGTAGCAGAGAAGAGGCCTCTCGCCTTGGACATTCAGTCCTTGGCTAATCGCCCGGTGAGGTTAGATCTTTCAGAGCCTCGCCGAGTTTTAGCACATGCGGTTGCTCAATCTTCGTTGTTGGGAGAGATTAAGGCTCGGCAGTTGGATGATCCGTACTTGGCAGAGCTACGGGAGACAGTGGTTCAGGGTGGTGCAAAGGAGGTTACTATTGGCGAGGATGGTGTTCTGAGACTTCAGGGTCGTTTATGTGTTCCTAATGTCGATAGCCTGAGAGGGAGGATTCTAGAGGACCCACACAGTTCTTGATATTTTGTTCATCCTGGTGCTACGAAGATGTATCGTGATTTGAAGCAGCATTACTGGTGGAGGGGTATGAAGAGGGACATTGTGGAGTATGTGTCTAGGTGTCTTAATTGCCAGCAGGTTAAGTATGAGCACCAGAGGCCAGTAGTCCTACTTCAGCAGATGCCCATTCCTGAGTGGAAGTGGGAACGCATCACTATAGACTTCGTGGTTGGGTTGCCTTGGACCTTGCGGAAAGTTGACGCGGTTTGGGTCATTGTGGATAGATTGACCAAATCGGTGCATTTCATTCCAGTGGCTACCACAAATACTTCTGAGAGGTTGGCACAGGTCTACATTCGGGAGATAGTCCGGTTGCACGGTGTGCTGGTGTCTATTATATTAGATCGAGGTCCTCAGTTCACCTCGCACTTCTGTAGAGCATTGCATAGTGAGATGGGTACCCAGATAGATCTCATCACAGCATTTCACCCTCAGACTGATGGTCAGTCGGAGCGTACAGTTCAGATATTTGAGTACATGCTCAGGGCATGTGTGATTGACTTTGGAGTTCAGTGGGACCAGTTCTTGCCTTTGGCCGAGATTGCTTAAAATAATAGTTATCAGTCCAGCATTGAGATGGAACCATTTGAGGCTTTTATGGTCGGCGATGTCGTTCTCCTATCGAGTGGTTTGAGCCTGGCGAGGCTAAGTTATATGTCACCGACCTAGTGAAGGATGCTTTGGAGAAAGTGAAGTTGATTCAGGAAAGGCTCCGCACAGCACAGTCCAGACAGAAGAGTTACGTGGATCAGAAAGTGCGTGATGTATCATTTATGGAGGGATATAAGGTCCTGTTGAAAGTCTCGCCGATGAAGGGTATTATGAGGTTCGGGAAGAAGGGCAAGTTGAGCCCAAGGTTTATAGGTCCCTTCGAGGTGTTGAGGCGAGTTGGGTAGGTTACGTATGAGCTAGCTTTACCTCCCAATTTGTCAAGAGTTCATTCGGTCTTTCATGTATCCATGCTCCGGAGGTACCACGCCGACTTCTCTCACGTGGTTGATTTCAGCACTATTCAGTTGGATGAGAGGTTGGGCTACGAGGAGGAGCCAGTTGCTATTATTGATAGACAGGATCGCCAGTTGAGGTCCAAGATAATTTCTGATGTGAAGGTCCAGTGGAGGGGCCAACCAGCCACGGAGTCAACCTGGGAGTCCGAGGAGGACATGCGGAGCAGATATCCGCATTTATTCAGCACTTCAGGTATGATTCTAGACCCGTTCGAGGACGAACATTTGTTAAAGAAGTGGAGAATGTAACGACCCGACCGGTCATTTTGTGTTATCGGACCCCGTTCCCCTAAATGAAACTTCTCATAGCAGCTTATTGGGATTTATGACTTGCGGGGGTAGGCGGCTCGCGACTCGGAAGTGCTTAGAGTGATATAGGAACACTTGGTTCCTTAAGGTTGGCCTTTAAAGCCAAGTTTGACTTCGGTCAATATTTTGAGTAAACGACCTAGGAATCGAGTTTCAACGGTTCTGGTAGCTTCGTATGATGATTTCATACTTGGGCTAATGTTCGGAATGGGTTTTGGATGGCCCGAGAGTTCGGCGCCCAATAGCGAAATAAAAGTTTCCTTAAGTTCATATTGTGGTTTGGGATGTGTTTTTGTGTTGTCGAGGTCCAAACAGAATTTTGAGATCGGGAATAGTTTTGTTATGTAATTTATGACTTGCTCGCAAAATTTGGGGTCCGAGTAGTATAGGTCGGTTCGGCACATTGTTAACGGATTCAAGAAACTTAAAGTTCCTAAGTTTGATTCTAGGGGTTTTGAGGTGTGATTTTGAGTTTTAGCGTTGTTTTGGGTGTTCCGAAGGCTCGAGCGAGTCCGTATTATGATTTGGGACTTGTTGGTATATTTGGGCGGGGGCTCAGGTGGGCCCAAGTGCTTCTCGGGCACCAAACGAGGCCAAAAACCAGCTGAAGCAGTTGCTGGTGCACCTGATCTGGTGTGACCGCAGGTGCGGTTGCCCAGTCGCAGGTGCAAGACCGCTCCTGCAGTCCTTGCCTCGCAGGTGCGACTTCAGGTGAGGCTGCCCATTTCTGGCAGGTGCGGATAATATCTGCAGGAGCGGAGTCGCAGGTGCGAGCTCCTCTCCGTAGGTGCGAGCCCAGGCCCCTTGTCCCATTTCCGCAGGTGCGACCATTTCTCATAGGTGCGAGACCGCAGGTGTGGTCCTTGAGCCGCAGGTGTGAAACCACAGTAGGCAGTGAGTTCTTTAAAACGGGATTTATTCATTTCACTCCATTTTCATCCACCATTAGAGACCTTGAGAGCTTAGGAAAGAGCCCCACGACCTAGAAACTGAAAGGTAAGTGAATTCTACCATAATGTTAGTTTAATGCATGAATTCCTAGTTAACTTAACTACCTAATTAGTGAAAATCAAGGATTTGGGTAGTATCCTAGGGCCTTATGAAAATTTAGGGAATTACCCGTGAATTAGCCATGAAATCACACAAAAATCACATATTAATGATCCTTAGGTTATGGGTAATTGATGCCTTCGAAAATTTTCGAAATCCGAGCATGCGGGCCCGGGGGTGAATTTTGGGGTTTCTTCAAGTAAGGTGAAATAACTAAGTAAATGGGAAACTTCCAAATTGTTGAGTATAAATTGATATAGTTGTATAACATTTGATTAGTTTCGAGTCCTTGGGAGACGAGTTCGGAGTTTCGGGCGCATTCTTGACCCGAGGAGTAGGTTCGACGCGAGGTGAGTCTCCTTTCTAAACTTGTAAGAGGGAATTGTCCCCATAGGTGATTATAAATGGTTGTTTGTCCCTATTTTCGGTGGCTATGCATGCACGAAGTGATGAGAGCCTGTGCGTAGCTACTATTATGCCTTGTCAGGTAGTTTAGGACTCACAAACATGATTTATGTGTGATAGCGGTGATCTTGCATATGGTCTAAGTAGTCTAATATCGTCGAATCTCACATGTGAAGGCCTAAGAAGTTATGCTTTGAAGTTGACATTATTAAATTCTTATCATGTTAGTATGTTCCCTGCTAAACTATCCGGAATTTCCTGTTAATCATGTGTTTATACGGGAACCCGAGTCGCATGAATGATTCGCGAGCGGGGTAGTCCTAGTATTACATTAACCCGAGTCGCATGAATGATTCGTGAGCGAGGTAGTCCTGGTATTATATTAACCGCGTCGCATGTTCGATTCACGAGCTGGGCAGATAGATACATCTATGGTTCGGGCTATTCGACCCTCGCAGTGCACATTTACTTTTCACATCGTACTGGTCGCTCGTTCACGGCTTGTTATGTGTTGATAATTGATGGGAAACCCTGTAATTTATCTGTGGATTTTATGAAAAAGATGGGAACTAAGTAGCTTTTATGCTATGGAAAGGTGTTAAGTAAAAGTATTACATAATGCTAATTGTTGCTCCTGTCCTTATTACTACTATTCATTACTGCTTTTTTTTTTATCTTGTATTTAAATTGTATTGTTTTGACCTTAGTAAGTATCAAGTAGACCTCTCGTCACTACTTATTTGAGGTTAGGCGGGATACTCACTGGGTACATATTTGTTTATGTACTCATGCTACGCTTTTGTACTTGATTGTACAGGTTCTGAGGCTGGTGCATCTGGTTATCAGACCGGAGCTCGATTTTGAGTATAGATTGGACCTGACTTCACGGTGAGCTGCTTCTCCTGACGATCCTCACAGCACCATGGAGTTTCTTTTATTATTCCCGTTATTTCTTCCAGATAGTGGGACGGCTATATTATATCTTTTGTATATTCTGTTGGTATGCCCATAGGACTTGTGACACTAGTTCCTGGCACACACGTGGTAGATATTATGGTTTACGGGTCTGTATATACATATATTGGATCACGCCTCCTTATGACCGATTTTGGTTAAATTGGCTAATTATCTTTTTTTTCAATTAATGTTTTGAACTTTAAAACTTGGCACGTGTTGGGATGTTTAATCAAATATGTGAAAAATCTTTAGTTATTTGGGTGTTGGCTTGCCTGACCCCCGGTTTTGGGCGCCATCACGACCTGAGTTAGGATTTTGGGTCGTAACAGGTTGGGGCTAGTCGTTTGCAGTTGACGCCCGTCCAGCTACATCTGGAGGCGATGCATGCTGACATTACGGATGATACACTAGATCTTCATATTACGGTATACGAGGTTTCTCCTGCTGCTTATGTTTGGAGGGTTATTGTTCCCGAACTCTCTGGGAAACCTAGTCAGCTTGATATTTCTTCATCATCTTGAGCGGCTAGATGATTACAGCTGGGGTGCTGCTGTTATTGGTTACTTATACAGGCAGATGTGTCGGGCGAGCATGGGTACCCAGCGAGACGTTGCTGGATTTTTGTTGTTGTTGCAGGTGAAAACATAGTCAAATACTCTCTTTATTATAACATACCTATTAAAAATATACCTTAAATTTTACATCCACATTGTATATTAGGTTTGGGTCTTGGAGCGGTTCCTGCAGTTGCAACTACCTCTACCACCCTTCGCTCCGGATGCACCATATCTGTTTCTCCCTTTAGCTAGGATGTGGTTTGATATGCGAGGATATGGACGCCAGTACGAGGCTCGACATAATCTCCCCTATTACAGGGATTTGTTGGATTTGCTGGAAGGCGCGCAGGTAAATGTATACTTAAGTTCACATGTCCTAGCTTTATATGTGTTGTGTATACTCACGGTTCCTATTTTTACTTAATAGTTCATTTGGAGGCCATACAACAACGAGCTAATAGCTGGTTTGCCCGATTATTGCTCAGCCGGCGGAATTATGTGGAGCTCTTCCGTCCCGTTGATGTGTCTTGATATTGTTCATCATCATGCCACCGAGCAAGTCCTTCGCCAGTTTGGTCGACCATAGCTTTTACCTCCACCACCCGCTTGGCATAGGACACATTACCAGCGGGATGATCGTTCCAGGGTTGACTAGACATATGTGGCATGGCTAGAGACGCAGATCGATATTTTGGACCAGCGGCATGAGCTGATTCCGGCCCCCCTCCCCCCCTCCACCTGACCGGACGGATGGTGAGTGGTGAGCATGAGTATATGGGCTAGCACCGCAGTGTTACCCGACTTTTCATTGGGAATCCCGTTCATCGCGCTGGTAGTCGGTATGTTCCATACGCCGGGAGGCACGAGGCACTGGTATGTTATTTGGTATACTTATTTATAACGTTAACCTAGCGTTCCATAATTAATATTTTACATGTCGTGCAGGCTATTGGCCTGCATCAGTTCTACCAGTTAGGATTGCAGATGCAGAAGCATACCGGTAAGGGAGTGTCCACTTTGCACGAGTATGGCCGCCATGTTACAGATCTGGCTTCCCGGACATTGAGGCGAGCCCGAGATGATGAGCGCTTAGGATACCAGGCTGATTATGCGGTGCCAGAGCAGTACCATCGTGGTCCAGCAGTGGAGCCGGAACGTGGTCGACGTGGCAGGCGTGCCCAGAGAGGTAGGGTTGTCCCACGAGATCGTGGGGGTCGGTGAGGAGGTGGTCCCCAACAAGAGCATAACGTTCTGGCTTCATTTACGGTGTGTGTATTATTACCCCGATTTTGATGGATAGCGGTGCGAACTTCAAAATTATTTCGCTCGTTGCAATACTATAAGTATGAATGCCAATATGCTCGCCTCCTGTATTTCTCAAATCTTTTCATTGGTATTGACATAAATTCAACACCCATTTCCATCAATGAAGATGCACCTCTAGTCCTTTCAACAAACCTATTCGCCATCTGCTTGAATAACATCCGCACCATGGCAGTGACAGGCAATCCACGTGCAGACTTCAATAATTCGTTGAAAGACTCTGACACATTTGTAGTCAGAAGTCCCCATCTTCTGCCAGCATCTGCATGCAAAGTCCATTTGTCAAGATCATGTCGCATCAACCAACGATAGGCTCTTTCGTCCTCCTGCCTGATCGATTCCATGCGCCTCCTGGATTTACACTTTTGGTGACATGCTGCCTCCATCCATATTAAATCATGCAAATCCTTGTTAGGATGTGCCTTCTGGAAATTGACCTTCAGGTTCCTCACACAGTAACAGTGGTAGACATACGGTTCCTACCATGCAGGAAAATTCTATACAAAACTTAAAATACCGCCATGCCGATCAGATATTAGACAAATACCTGAACGTTGTGTAACAACGTGCTCATTCAAGTAGTTTAAAAATAGTATCCACGTCTCTTGGCTTTCATTGTGTCACGACCCAAAATCTAACCATGGTGGTGATGGCGCCTATCGTATTACAAGGCAAGCCTACTTCCCACAATATCACTACTAAATCGATTATAAGAATTTAATAAAACATATCTGATATTTAAATTTCTCGTAAACAAGCTAACTCTGAATATAATTAATATAAAATATGAAAACGAGGCCCAAACATCGGGGTGTCACTAAGTGACGAGCGTCTAAATCTATGAACTAAGATATATAAATTATCTAACTGTCCAAACGAAGAAATGATAAAAGGAGTAACAAGGTCCTGCGGATGCTAGCGGCTAACTTGCAGTCTCCAAATATAGCCGGTCTGAACTCAACAATCACCGCGCTCTAACTCACCTGGATCTGCACATAAAGTGCAGGGTGTAGTATGAGTACAACCGACTCAGTAGTAACAGAAACATCTAAGGAACTGAGTAGTAGTGGCGAGCTAAGTAAAACAATTCAATTATTTCATTATCACAATTTGAAATAAACAGGTAAATTCCATAAAAATAAAAAAAAAATCAATAAATGCTCCAAAGAAATTAACAGGTAAAATGCAGCAACAACAAAAGTAAATGCAACCTCACAGCAATGTCACTCCATCACTCAGTACTGACACTCAACACTCAACACTCAATACACTCAACACTCAATATGCTCAACACACTGCGCTCACTGGGGTGTGTACAGACTCCGGAGGGGCTCCCAAAGCCCAAGCGCTAAGCACGGACAGCTCACGTACCATAATATCAATAAATTATTGGTGGGCCCACATAATATATATGGCGCGGTAAGGAAGGGATTTATATATATAGAGCCTTTTAAAAGGGCGATATATTTAACTGGGAAAATGGTTGTTAAGGTATAGCACCCTTTATATATATTTTTGTCAACGGTTATTTTTTTTTTACACATTTTGGTTCTTTGGTTCCAGACTCCTGTTTGGCCCTGCAAAAATCTAACTTATTTTGGAAAATACGTTTTTCAAAAGTACTTTTGGTGAGAAATAGTTTGTGTTTGATTAGTTAATTTGAAAAATATTTTTGAGTAACAATTAGTGTTTGGCCAAACTTATAAAAATTGCTTCTAAGTGTATTTTTCTCAAAAGTGCTTTTCAAAAAAGTGCTTTTGGAAAGAAGCTATTTTTTTCTGCTTCTCTAAAACTTAGGGCCCGAATTACCGTACCGAAACTAAGAATTTTGGTATTTGGTATGATATTTGGTTTAAGTTTTAAAAAATGGTACTAGGTATTAATATAATGTTATTTAACATTATTTAACACTACCATATTACCCCCAAGGTCGGGTTTAATTGAGCATATAATGTTAAATCGATTACGGTAAAAATAAGTTTAGGGGGGTAATAGGACCACCGGAAAAAAAAGTGTGTAGTTGGTAAATGGGTCATAGATGGGGTGGATTTTATGCATTATCCCTATATATTATATACGTAATACACATTTTATTAATTATAACATAAGTATAAGAAATCTACAATTTTACTTTCCTTTATTCTCTAAGTTCATCTATTAACTCTAAGCAAGTAATAAGACATTTCTCTAAGTGTTCTCTCTCTAGGTTAATATATGCTGGCTTTGGACAAAACTTTTGTTAACTAACGTTTTTAGTTTTGTACTTTTGAGTACTTAATTAAGAATATTATCGTCTATGAATCTATGCACTGGCTAGTATTCAAACCGAATAAACCGAAATTACCGAACCGAATAAATCGAAACCGAAAGGAGAAAAACCGAATCATACCGAATTTAATTAGGTACGGTATTGGTATACCATTTTACGAAATCGAATACCGAAAATACCAAACCGGAATGTCA
Organism: Nicotiana knightiana; assembly: GCA_005239525.1. Taxonomy (NCBI): domain Eukaryota; kingdom Viridiplantae; phylum Streptophyta; class Magnoliopsida; order Solanales; family Solanaceae; genus Nicotiana; species Nicotiana knightiana. The sequence continues at coordinate 111,891 of ML437184.1, forward strand.
AAATACCATATCGTACCAACTGGAATTTCTGCACCACCCACCCGCCCTGCCCCCATTCCCCGCACAAAAACATATATTGTTACTTTGTTGTTTTCTGTTTATGGTTCGAAAATTTGTAGTTTCGAAAGTTTAGCTGTTCAAAATTTTATCAAATTTATGGGTTAGGAATGTTGTTGGTTCAAAAGTTTATGGCCTCATGTTTATTGTATCTAAATTATTTATGAATTACTCTTGAGAAGTTATTTTCCTTAATTTGTGTACCAAACACCGAAAAATGAGTAAGATTACTACTTGTTTTCCAAAAAAAAAATTGAAAAACATTTCCGTTATACCATACGCTCCCGAAATGTAAAAGTTGAAATATTTTGACAAAATACATAGTTTACTCATCAACCTTATACTCAAATCTCTATTACACACGTGTCGATCACGAAAAACCTTTTACCTGCCCAACATTTTAGAAGTGGGTCTAAGACACACCTCTTTGCTGTTTAACCATTTTTTTCTCGGCAAGTATAGTTACACACCAATAATAACACGCCACATGTCATTAACTTAAAAAAAAATTACTTAAAATTACAATTATATTCATCTTTTTCATCTTCCCCAAGTTGTGCCACCATGGTTGCCCCTCTTCCCCCAAGCCCAGTAACTCTATACTAGCATCAAATCTTTAATCAATATTAGATTGATGCAAAAGACCAAAGATCCAATACCTCATCTTTGCCACTTTCAAGACCCACCACCCCATCCGTATAAATTCATTAATTTTCATCTTTCTTTTTCGCATACTTCACCATTACTCTTTATTTTTTATCACATTAAATATCTCACCCTTGTAATTAAAAATCCCAAATTTGCTAGTGAAAAGTTTTCAGAAATTGTTGGCGCCGTAAAAGATGAAATTAACTAAAAGCTTAATACGAAACCCATCCGATCTTGAAATAAACGCCAAATTGGAAAAAATATCTGGTTGTGAAAATGTCTGGTGGTGTGATAGGAGAAGGTGATGGTGCAGTAAAGGAAAAAGGTGGGAAACAATTGATGGATTTTTTTTTCTAAAAATGAAGAAAATATTCAGAAAAATAGAAAAAATAAAAAAGTTGTACACGTGGCATCAAAACGAGGCTTTAGATGCAAAATTTTAACTCTCTATTCGCCCTCTTATGTGTGTAAAAAAAACGAGCAATACATAATCAAAACGTGTGTCTTAGACACAATTTTAAAAAGTTAGGTGTATAAAAGGTTTCTCGTGATCGATAGGTGAGCAATAGGGATTTATGTACAAGGTCAATAGGTAAATTATGTATTTGACAAAATATTTTTCACATGACTTTACACAGTGGCGGACCCAAATGTAGTTTAGCAGGTTCAACTGAACCGCCTTACCAAAAAATAATATTGTGTATATGTATAACTTAGAATTAAAACTGTGTAAATTTTGTATCAGCAAGTGAGATGGATCTAACTATAAGCTCCTACACATTGAGTAGCATTTCAAAGCCCAAACAGAAGTTAAAATGAGTATTCCGTATTCTATAACTAATTTACTCATCTTGGCTGCCAATTCCCAAAGTCTAACACTAGATTGTTCTCACACTAATGAATAAAGGTGGCAAAATCTACAACTTTTTAATAATCTGCTAAATCCGTCCAAATTTAAACGAGTTAAGTGATGACTAGTTTATTGATTTGATCTAACGTGTTAAACTCGGAAATTACTACCACATTAAAACAAGTCAAACTAGTAAAATCAAAATCGAAATTTGAAAATAAGATTATATAGTAGGAATGATGTAAACTAATAACTTAAGAAAAACATATTAATTCATTTATCTCGACTCAATTTGGACAACTTGAAGATATTGGACGAGCCATATATCATGGGCTAATTTTGAGGAGAAATTCAAAAGGAATTTTTACATTCCTATGCCATATAGGAAACTATATTACACTCACTGTTTAAGGTTTGATATAATTACATTTAGTATATCAAATTATCAATTATATATCATTAATGATTTTTAAGGGTATTAATTACACTTCTAATTTAGTGGTATTGTATATTCTTTCTAATCTCACCCCCCCTCCCCCCCCCCCCNCCCTTGTTTGGTCCTTCGTCTTAAGGACTGTGTAAAAGTGACTCTGCAGTCTACACTGCGTATGCAAATCATGGATTAAACCTTTCTTACTGCGGATGTAAAAAATCGTGTATGAAATTTATGGTACTGAATTTGTTGGAGGTTAAGATTACATGCTTTGCATGATTCAAAATTATACTGGAATTGGATGTCTTCAATAGCAACTCTCACTTCAAAATCGTCTCTAGTTCTTAATTTGACAGTGCAAAATGTCTGATATATTTACGTCAGTGTTAGTAAAAGGCGTCACTTTATTTATTAAGCAACATCCCGCTAAAACTGTTCTGGCGTATGTATAATGCCTTCAAACTTTCTAAGGAACCTAATGATTGTGAAAATTTCCCAGAGAAATTGTTATAGGCTAGATTAAGAACAACTAGATTACTCATATTCATCCAACAATCAGGAAGTTCTCCTGAAAATTGGTTGTGTGACAAGTCAAGGGAAGTGAAGATTTGGGTGTATTATCACCACATTCACAGTGAAAGAATGGAAAAGCTGCTCATGCAAGTGAAGATAAGAAGCATAGTCTTTCTCCGCGTCCCAATTCCCATTTCAATTGTAGCATAATTGGAATTTTCGACATAATTGCATTTTTTGCAGAAGATTTGTAGAAGTTTTAGTCGTTTTTGATTTGTGAAAACAGAAAACAAAGCATCTACAATCAGAATATAAATAATCTATAATTTATCTACAAAATATCTACAAACTGGATACATTGAATTTTAATATCCCAATTCCCATTCAATTGTAGCATAATTGGGATTTTAGACATAATTGCGTTTTTTGTAGAAGTTTTAGTCATTTTTGATTTGTGAAAACAGAAAACAAAGCATCTACAATCAGAATATAAATAATCTACATTTATCTACAAAATATCTACAAACTGGGTACATTGAATTTTAATATCCCAATTCTCATTCAATTGTAGCATAATTGAGATTTTCGACATAATTGCGGTTTTTTGCAGAAGATTTGTAGAAAGGTTTAGTCGTTTTTTATTTGTGAAAACAGAAAATAAAGCATCTACAATCAGAATATAAATAATCTACAATTTATCTGCAAAATATCTACAAAGTGGGTACATTGAATTTTAATATCCCAATTCCCATTCAATTGTAGCATAATTGGGATTATCGACATAATTGCATTTTTTTGCAGAAGATTTGTAAAGAGTTTTAGTCATTTTTTATTTGTGAAAACAGAAAACAAAGCATCTACAATCAAAATACAAAATAATCTACAATTGATCTACAAAATATCTATAAATTGGGTACATTGAATTTTAATATCTCAATTCATATTCACGTGTAGCATAATTGGGATTGTAGGATCGTGATACTTTGCCACCAAAATTTTCTTTTGGTTAGTACAAATTTGGATAGTTTCAAGCTCGGGTACTGCCGTAAGCCTCTTTATGTGAATCGCCAATGATAAGAATCATTTCCATGTTAACGATGACGGCGATATAAAATCAAGATCGAGGTTCAAATCGACTTTGGAACGATCACAAAAGATGTGAACATTGTTGAACAATGGAACTAAACGCTAATAGCAACAACAAAAGCATCTTTATCAAGTAAACACAAGACCTATTCAGACTTTCAGAGAAATGAGTTTAATTTGAATAACAAGGGCAAAAATATAGCTGAAAATGCAGAAATAGATTTGTGAGGATGACAGAAAAATGCCTGAAAAAATAAGTTTGAATCTATGGCTGAAATAGTTATGTGTGAAGAAGAAGAAGAACAAGACCAATTCGAATCTATGGCTAAAAGAAAAGGCAGAAAAATGAGTTCGGAAGAAGAGGAGGAGGACGTCGCACACACTTCCGTTTCAAAATATCAATTAGGATATTTAATGAATGGTATATTTTTTGTAGAATAACTATTAACAAGGTGGGTAAATATCAAACCATGCACATTTTTGGCAATAAGGTTTCACATAAGGTATAGGAAGGAAAAACTCAAAAATAGTCAGATTTGCAAGTTGTCATTCAAAAATAGCCATAATTTTAAAAGTAATTAAAATTTAGCCACTTTTCATGTAAGATAAATCTGAATGAAAACACTGTTCAAAATCCGGAAAATACTCCAGTATAATATATTGAAATTCCAGTATAAAATACTCCAGCATAATATGTTGGAAGTTCATACACGAGTGTTCCAATCTCTAGTATATTATGATGGAACTTTTCGCGTGTTGGAGTTCCAACATAATATGCTGAAAGTTCATACACAGGTGCACCGGTCTCCAGTATTGCAGTAAAATAGTGGCTATTTTTCAATGACTTTGTAAATGCTAGCTATTTTTAAATAATCAGTCCAAAAACTGGCTAGCCCATATTATTTTTACCTAATTTTTCCATTCTTATTTGAAGAATTAACGCAAATAGCCGTCCGCCCAACCAACTTAAACCACAAATAGTCGGTGAAAGTATAATATATATATATATATATATATATATATATATATAAAACCAACATATAATCTATGTATATGACTAGAAAAAGTAAACAATAAATATAATCAGCTATTTATGTAAAGAAGCGGTGTTGGCTAACTTTCAAAGCCTGTAACGAATCCGTTTCGGAACAGAATCATACGGGGTCGTTTGTAATTCCAGTATACGATAATCTGATAAAGAGGTATACACGACGTCTGATGAAAATATACATGTTAATGGCCCCGGGTTGGCCAGTTTACAACCAGGTTCGACCTGGTTCAGCCCCGTACTGTAACGTTTGGGAGCGGGCTAGACGAGTTGGCAGGGAGCGGGTTTTAGGCGAAGAGTTTTTGGATATCGGTGCACTGGAACCCGCTAAGGCCGGTAACCCCTTAACGAGTTTTTAACGGGCTACAGCCTGTTCCATCCCGATTTCCGTTAGAATTTTTTTTAATTATTTTCTAGACTGTTGCCAAAGGTCAAATTCAAAATGACCGTTGGCCAACGGTCCTTTTTTTTTGCAGAAATGGCCAATTCAGCCTACTCCATTAAGGAAATAGCTCCCCACCCCTAATATTTGATAAATTATAATTTTAACCTTTTAAAAATTATAAATAGCCCTCCTTCTTCTTCATTTTTCCTCACAATTCACTCTCTTACTACTCTAATTCTCTCCCAATTCTCCCTTAATAATATTGATTATCGTTCTTAAATTCTCAATTACTTATTATTTCAAGTTTTATCAAATATTTAGCTTAGCCATTACAAAATCGTTATTATCAAATATCAAGTATTCAAGTGAAGTGTGGTATCAAGTATCAACTATCAAGAGTATCAAGTAAATCGGTCTATCAATTGAAGTTTGATTTTTGATATCAAATTTAGTGTGGCATCCGGAATCCCGGTACACTCGTTCCATCTCTTTCTCTTCTTTGGTGTACACTTATTTTATTATTTAGAATTATTAATTTAATTTACATAATGGATATATTTAGAGCAACCAAAAAGCGTGCACTAGTAGAGATGGTAGTAAGAAAACTTTCAAAAGATCAAGAGGTGGTGCTGGTTCTTCTAGTAGCTTTACACATATTTCTGAAAGTTCACCTGAAAATTTAAATGTAGATTATGAGCGACTTCAATAAAATTATGGTATAGATGACGATTTAGGTGATAATTTAGATGATATTCAATCACCTGATAATCTTGAAACACCACCAGCTACACCTGGTAATGCTAGTCAAACTCAAAATATTAGGGGTGGAGGTCGTGGTAATACAAGTAGGCCTCCCCTCCCTATTAAGAAGAATCTAATATTAAGAAGTAAGTGTTGGAATTTCTTTGACAGACTAGAAGAAGATAAAAATTATGTAAGATATAAAATTTGTAAGAATGTTTATAAACATGAGACCGGTAAGGGAGGGGGAACATGTCAACTTCGTAGGCACATGGTAGATAACCGCCCTCTTGATTGGGAAGTAGATGAGGAAGATGAGCAACAAAAACTTAACTTGGGTACTGGGGGTAAATAGGTAAATATGATATTAAGAAAGACCGGGAATAATTAGCTAAAATGATTGTTTTAGGTTATTTACCTTTTAGTTTTGCTGCTTCACCATATCTTGTTACTCATATTCAAAAAATTTATAACCCTTTGCTTAAAGATATTCCTAGAAGTACTTGTAGAGCTGATATCTTTAGGCTTTTTGGACAATATCAGACATATATACGTTATTTGTTCGCCAATCTTTCTTGTAGAGTTTCTCTTACTTCTGATATTGGTCATGCTATAAATGGAAATAATTATTTGACTGTTACATGTCATTGAATAAACGATAATTTTTGTATGTAAAAACGTATTATTGCTTTTAAATATGATGAAGATCAAAGTTATACTGGTGTATTTATAAGTACTACTATCCATGAAATTGCTATATTTTATAATCTTGCAGAAAAAAGTTTTGTGTATGTCATTTGATAATGCTTCTAACAACAATGTTGCTATTACAATATTAAAATTGCATCTACACCCACCACTTCCTGAAATATTTCATGTTAGATGTGCATGTCATATTTATAACTTGATTGAGAAGAGTGGGCTTGAATTATTTAAAGATGATATTACTTTAGTTAGAAGGGTTGTTAATGTAATTCAAGGAAATAATAAAAGTGTTACATTAAATGCATTTAAGAAAAAATGTGTACACTATGGACTAAAATCAAGAGTCATGCCTGAAGAAATAGTTACTAGGTGAAATTATACTTATTTATTCTTAAGATGTTGTTATAAATATAGAATGCTTATAACTGAAGTTGTTAATTCTCATTGTACCGATCCTAGTCGTTTGTTAACATTTAGAACTTGGGATGTTATTGAATTTTATGTGGCTACACTAGAGTTTTCTGGAGCTTATTATCCTACCATTGCAAATGGTTTAGTTCATATTGCTGAAATTTCTCTTTAACTACATAATAATTTGAAGAAGAAAGAAGGATATACTTATGCTGTTGAATCTATGCTAGATAAGTTTAAAAAATAATTATACCCAATTCCCCATATTTACATAATTGGTGCTATTTTAAATCCTTCTATCAAAATGGTCACTTGTCGCTAATTAATCAGTGTCTTATATACTTATATGGATATTGGACAAACTGAAACTCCTGATATTGACACTTGTATTTCTGATCTACACAAATATTTACAAATTTTATATAATTATTATGCTAACATTGTTGATGCTTCTTCTGTTGTAGATGCAACAATTCCTTCAAGTTCAGTTTCAACATCTGGGACCGGTGCGTTGGATGATAATGATGGTGTTGAAGATTATTTGATTTGGTCTACACTAGAAGAGCATCAACAAACCAGTAGCAGAAATATTGATGAACTCCAATTCTACTTGCAAAAGTCAGCAAAGCCCCGCACAAAGGAATTTCTACCGGTGGGTTGGTGGAGGAGCAAATCAAATCAATTTCCTGTTCTTTTGGCCATGGCTCGAGGCGTGCTAAATGAGTCGATTTCAACAATCGCATCAGAGAGCGCATTTAGACAAGTAATGCAGCAACTAGGAGACATCCGTCATTTATTCGGCAGCAACACTTTGGAAATTTTAGTGTGGTTCAGAGATTGGATAAGATCAGAACGGCGAAATCAAGGGCGTGACGAGGTAGATGAAGCGGAGGACCAAGAAATTGGAGATATAATGGTTTATGGTTCCGATTCAACCAATGCCAGAAATCAAGAACCTCATGCTGACATGGATGAACTTACAAAAATGATGCAAAGCATGTGATGTACTATTTCTTATTTTTGATAATTGTGGTAAACTTTTAAATTGCAATAAAAAAATTAAAAAAATCAAAAAAGAACGTGCAAATTAATTTGAAGTATTATATATTATTCAATAAAAATATCAAATGAAAATCTTCGGAGCTTGATCCTTACATATTGCCTATTGATTTTATTAACTAATTTTTTGAAACCACTTACTTTCAAATTTCAATTTTAAAATTCAAATTTCAAATTTAAAACTTTAAACTTCAAAGTTTAATTCTAAACCTTAATTCTAAGTCTTAAAAGTTTGCAAACACTTAAGTATGAATAACATTGAATAAGAAAAACAAAATTTACTTAAAATAATAATAATAATTAGCTCAGTCTATTCCGGACCCGTTTAACCCGAACGGGCACAAAAAAGCCCACAAATATACAGCCAGCTAATATCCCGTTACTAACCAGCCCAAAACATTAAACGGACGGGCTATTTTTTTGTATACAGCCCGTCCCAGCCCGCACGTATAGATGAAAAGAGAGCCCACAAATGGAAGAAAAAGAAAAGAAAAAAGGAGAGATAATTGAGACGTTCCCATATTTGTAAACGTGGGTAGGGCTTCAACAGGCAACAGTCAATTTTCGAGGGAGATAACATAACAAAAGAGAAGGCAGAAGAAGTTCTTGGGGTCATTTCCGTCTTTTAATAACTTCCTCCTCTTTCTCTCCCATCTCTCGCTGCCATTGCGATTTATGTTGATAACATGATAACCGATTTACGTTGATCGTAAGTCCTATTTTTGTTCATTTCCTTTTTAATCTATTTAATTAAATTTGTACGCCTTGGATTGGATCTACTACTTTTTGTCTATGCTTTCCCTGCTGTTGAGATTTGATTTATTGGCCCAACTGAATGTGAATTCGTAGCGTTTTAATGTGGAATCAATTGAATTTCAAATTATCCTATTATGGCATAGTTGAGAGACTCTTATAGTGCCACTGGATTCTTATTATCTGTACTTCTTGATTGTGTTGAACACTTCAATGTGAGCAAACCATGTGTAATCCCATGGTGTGCTCAGTCCAAAAAAAGAAGTGCTTCTATGAGCGGAAAATGGGAATTATTTTTGTTATAATGTTCAATGAAGTGGGAGGAACCCTGAGGTCTCGGGTTCAAATCTTAATAGCGACAAAACACTAGTTGATTTTTTTTCCATCTGTCTTAGTCTTGGTGGACAGCATTACCCGGTAGTGGTGCTAGTGGGAGGTAGGAGGTAGGAGGTACCTGGTGGAATTAGTCCAGTTGCGCACAAGTAACCCAGATAAATCATTATAAAAAATAATGCTAGCACAAGTCGGTGAGAAGCCTATTTTCTCTTGGGGACTTATTTGTATCGCTTTCCCTTATCTATCATATCAAAGGACTATGCCTCAATCCAGAACTAGTTAGGATCAGTTAAACAAATCCTCTATATCCATTCTACTCCTTTCAGGATTCAATAGTTATAGTTATAGGACTCACTATATTAGGATGGTTGTCAACCTACTGCAATCATTCTCCTTTATCCAGGCTTAGGATCATGCTTTTGTGAAGCCAACATAGACAGTTTTTGTTGTTTATTTTATATGCTTTGTTAAAACCTTATTACAGCATGCGACAGCAAATTAGCTTACATCTGCTGTTAGGAACTTATACCTACATATTATGTATTTCTATAATTAGTTTGGTACACAATATCTCATGTGGATTTTAACCCGCCAGGTTACATCAGTTTAACCCGTTCCTGACCCGACTTTTAGCGGGTCATTTTGGGTTCCCGTTATCTATTTTATCAATAACCCAACTAAATCAGATCTGGGTTGGGTTGGGCAGGTTGGACCTGTTTTTGCCACCCCTAGTACTAGGTACCATAATAGAAAAGAAATGGAGGGATATGTTTGTGTTCCGTAAACTATGAGTCTTTGTGCTCCCGTTGCTCCCTTTTCTTGGCTCCAATATTTTGTAGCTTCTCCTTGTAATTTTTATTTATGGCTTGACCTGACAGGAAGTGTTTTTGGAAGTCTTGGAATATTAAGCTCCTCAATATCAACCTTAGACCGCCACTATGTGGAACTTTGCATCCAATTGTGTAGCTGGGAATATAGGGCTAAAGAATGACTCTCTGAAGCGAACTCAGCAGTCAGCAGATTGCTTAGATGATGAAACATCTTCAATAACTAGCAGGGAGGAGGGACTTGAGTGCCCAATATGCTGGGAGTCTTTTAACATTGTTGAAAACGTACCCTATGTTCTATGGTGTGGCCATACACTTTGCAAAAACTGCATCTTAGGACTACAATGGGCTGTTGTGAAGTTCCCTACTTTGCCGCTCCAGCTTCCACTGTTTATAGCTTGTCCCTGGTGCAATATGTTATCCCTTCGTTTGGTTTATAGAGGGACCCTTAAGTTTCCTCGTAAGAACTTCTTTCTTCTCTGGATGCTTGAGAGCATGAATGGTGACAGAACAAAGTCTCATAATTCATCTTGTGGGGATCATCAAACAACAGCTTGGCCATCATGTACAAAATTCCTAGGAAGTACAGCAAGCCAGTCTAACCGACAGAGGGGACAGTATGTTCATCACCTAGAATCATCAGGCTCGAACCATGATCACAGTTACATCAGTGGTTCTCTTGCTATTGAGAGACTTCATTCTTCTCTTCGCAAGTCTCTTATATTCTTCGTTCATTTGACAGCCAAGTTTCCTCTGGTGGTTGTATTTCTCCTGATCATCATGTATGCTATACCAGCCAGTGCAGCAATCTTGGCCTTGTACATGCTCATCACCGTTGTGTTTGCTCTCCCATCTTTTCTAATTCTATACTTTGCATATCCCAGTTTGGATTGGCTGGTTCGAGAAATCATCACCTGAAATGCTATTTTTGTTCTCTTGATCATGTGGGACCAAAAATCTGTATTAGAAAGCAGCAATTCAGTTGAGTGCATCTTAATTGAATGCATAATTTGACGACATTTCGGCATCAGTGCTCGCTGTAAATTCTTTGTTTCAAGTCATTTTGGCCAAGAATTATTTCATATCGTGGTTGGGTATGCCATTCGGTAACTGTCAGGTTGTAATGAAACAAATTGGTTCTAGTCATTGTTAATACAAGTAATTTTGACGAGACCAGCTGTATTTTCATCGTATCTGTATCATCATTTGGAAACCACTGTCTGAAGATCTTGTGACTGTTTTTTCTTATCCGAAAAAAAAAAAGGATCTTGTGCCTGTGCTTTTGAACGTTTACTCAAATGGATGCCCAATTGCTATCCTGAGTTTCTTTCTGTTATGCATCTCATCTTTGTTTGTATAAATAACCAAATTGCATGGTCTTTTCTTGCCTTTGATTTGGACATAAGGAGCCACTGAACGATCTTCAACTGTACAACCCGTCCAGTTTAGCTGGATAGTCATGGAAATGTGGTGGCTCAACGGTTTTAATCAAGATCATAAGTAGACAGTTACCTCGATTTTCCTAAGTAACCACAAGCCTTTGATTTGCAAGGTGATGCAACAGGATTCTACTCTCTTAAGGTCTAATGGAAACAACTTTTCTACCTTCATTAAGTAGGGGTAAGGGGTAAGGTATGCGTACATACTATCCTCCACTGGTTGAGAATGTTGTAATTATGTAGCAGTTAAGAATATTAAAGTGATATACATGTTCCTAATTATGGTTAAGTGATAAATGTGTATGAAAGACATATTTTATATTTATTGATTTGGTATAAATATTCGGTGTAAGTTTTGAATGCTTGGGAAAAGATACCTAGAAGACAAAATTTATCATTGGTGAAGCTTTTCAAATCCCAAATAAACAGCTTCAGGTTGATTCCCATAACGGTGAAATATTCTTACTATGATTAAATCTTGCCTTTCTCGAAAGTTCATTTTAAAAAAAATTACACGCGCAACGCGTAACGTGTTGCTGACCATAAAGTAATAAATCATGACCCAAAAATATGATGAAAGATAAAATTAAAATATACTCTACAGTAAATTGATAAATTTGGAGCATTCCTATTAAAAAAAAATAAAGGGTCTCTCAGTGCACGATTTAAAACCAGAAAATTAAAATATTTTAGTACGAGGGTAAGAATTTTATTTATTAAGTTTGTTTGTTTTTTGAAAATTGTCTCGCATTTTTTTTTCTAATGTCATAAATCAACTTAAAATTTATAAAATAAAACAAATGGTTGTTATGTTAGGACTTAGGAGTCTGAACGCTGAACTTGACACCCATGATTTGTTTTATGAAAAAATATATTATTTCCAGCCCAAATGAAATAATGCCTAATATCACCGGGCTTGAGAATGGATCAAGAAAATTTTGTTGCTCATCCGACCATTCCTATGCGAACGGTCTATAGGTATTTGAATCTAGCCTTGCGGTTGGGGCTGCCGAGCCCAATAAAACATGCTCTCAAAATAGAGCTTTCTCACGTAAAAATTGCGCGGGGCACCTTATTTGGTCGCCCCCATTTAACCTATATTCGCTTTGTAAATTTTTTTTAACTTGTATCCACTTTTTAAATAACTTCAGCTCATTTTCCCTCGCTGAGCTGAAGCTCAGCAGTTAAGCTGAAGTTCGCCAGTTATAAAGACAAAACTTCAGCATACGGGGCTGACGTTCCCTAGTTACAATGGTAAGAACTTCAGCTCTAGAGCTGAAGTTCCCCATTTACTAGAGCTGAAGTTCCCCAGTTACAAAGAAAAAAACTTCAAGTTAGTTCCCCAGTTACAAAGACACAAACTTCAGCTCTAGAGCTGAAGTTCGCAAGCTACTTCGGGCCCGTCTACTAGAATGCTGAAGTTTTGCGTGATTGCCTTTGCTACTTCAGCCCCGTATGCTGAAATTATGCGCAAAAGCGGGTACGCTCTCAATTTTTTTTACAAAGCGGATATAAGTTAAAACGTGACACAAAAGTGGGTACGGATGCAAAAACCCCCTTTCTCACCCAGCTCAACAATAAAAATACTGAGGAGGACCCTACTGGGACCATGACCATCCAAACGACTAGTTGTTATAAACCTGTGTTCGTAAATAATTTCTGCAAAAAATAAAACAAACAGAAGTAGAAATAAAATAGAAACAAAATAAATAAAGTTCTAAGCCCAACTGAAAACTATGTTTCCTTAAGGAATTTAATCCCCTCATTGTTGCCCAAGGTTGTTGGATTAATTCCTCCCAAGATAGAACGGAACAACTATTCTGTAATATCCGCAATGAAAATTACAGAACTTCGTCGAACTCAACAAACGGCAGTAAACCACACTGATGCTTATGTTGCTTGTTGAAAAACAATGCAGAAATGCAGAAGAGAGAGGGAAGAGTATGCAAATTTCGGTGCTGAAAAATGAGGCAAAACCTCTGAATTTGTAGCCAAACAGTCTGGGTTGAATAGATGCGAAGGTACCTGATCATATGAGGTACCATTTCGGCAGAAGTCTGGTCGCAAATTTGTCCCAAAAAATTATCAATCATATTAATTGACCAAATCCGAAACCGAAGCCGAGCGAGCGACGACGACGATGGCGCGAGGCACCACGTCTTCTTAACTCTTTAAGAGCTATAAGATATGCTTCTCTATATAAGCACAAAGATTTTCATTCCATTTTTCGATGAAGGACAAATTGCATTAGTAAAGGAAACAACTTCAAACTTTTCATTTTCCTCCATTTCTGGTTCACAACTCTTATCTAATTAGATAAAAACCCAACAATCCCCCACATGAATTGGGGATGGCTATCTGAAAAGATGCTTCGATGAAAAGCTATGTGATTTACAAGCAAGGATTAATCGCATCTGGATAAGTAGGTTTTTCTTTAACTTTTCATAGTGAACTTATATCGAATATACTCGGTCAATCGGTAGATTTGATATCTTTGAACAATCGAACTTTTGTGTATACGTAGACAACCATGAGTCACACAATCAACCATTTAATTGTGTTTGGTTCTCATTGTTGTGTTTGTTTCAACCATGAACACCGCTTGGTTGATAAGTGTGCAGTGTTGATACCCAATTTTTTCCTATAATATTTTCAAAATGCATATATACTTTCAAAATAATGCATGAGCATCAATTAGTATTTTTCTATAATTTTCTGTAATGTTAAAGTAATTTATTCCATCATTTTATTATCTATATAATTATTAGTTGCATCACAAATGATTTTATAATAATTTTATTGCTTAATTTTTATCATTTATATTTATATTAAGTTTTAATTATTTTATGCATAATTATATTTACATTAGAATGTTATAATTGCGATAACTTTGCAATAATAACACATGTGTGCATAATTACTTGATTTTACACGAAAAGGACCTTTTATATGTTATAATATTAAGTAATTATTTTAAATATTTTCATACACAAATAGCATTTTTTATCATTTATTAGTTATTTCTATAAATTATTTTATCAAATTAATTGAGTATTTAACAAATAGCCTCTTTTAAACTAATTTTCGGACCCAGCCCAATCAACCCATAACCCGACCCAATTACCCAATTATATAAACCCACCCAACCCCCAGATTGAATCCTGGCCATTGATCTCAGAGACCAACGGTCCAGGATATTATTTTCATTTTTATTAACCAAACGACCCCAAACCCTAATCATTTTCTAAAAACGGCCGCCCCTAAATCCCTTCCTCCTCTCTTCTCTCTCAACCTTCTCCCTAATCCTAGCCCGCCGTCACCTGAACCCCTTCGATTCATGATTTTTCTCTTTGATTCCAGGCCTTATCTGACCTCATATCTCTACTAGGTGTTCAACTTCCATGTTATTTGACGGAATCTCAAAGAGATTCGAATAGACCTGGTTCGAATCCCTCTGTCTCTTGGTGAATCCGTCTGTATTCATCCATTGTTTGTGAGTATCATCATTTTTTCGTGTTTTCGTGGCTTCAAATCTCCAGTCTAAAACTCGATTTTTGTACCTCTGTTTATATTTGTACAAACATAACTATTTCTGGCTAAATCAGTTCAAATATCTTTAGATCTGAAGTGTTTTGAGTTTGTTTAGTAGTGTATTAGTAAAGGAAACAACTTCAAACTTCTCGTTTCCCTCCAAATCTTTTCCTTACATTTCTCATTCACGCAACAACAACAAACCCAATAGTTTCTCAAAAATGGGGTATGGGGAGGGTAAGATGTATGCAGTCTTACCCCTACCTCTGGGAAGGCAGAGAGGCTGTTTCCGATAGACCCTCGACTAGAGAGCAACTGAAAAAGAAAAGGTAATTGCAACAAGTAGGAATAACAGCAAGATGAAAGAAGTTTGAATCTAAGAATGCAGTTAAACTCTAGGTAGTAATAGTCATCTATGAATATAAGATATCATACTAACTCTAATGCTAGTGAACTGAGCAAGACAAAGAGATACGCTCGACTACCTATGAACAGTCTACCCTAATTTTTGACCTCCACACCCTCCTTTCTAGGGCCATGTCCTCAGTCAGCTCCAGTTGCGCCATGTCCCGCCTAATAACCTCTCCCCAAGACTTCTTAGGCCTACCTATACACCTTCTGCTACCCACCGAGGCTAACCGCTCACACCTTCTAACTGGAGCTTTTATACTTCTCCTCTTAACATGCCCGAACCATCTCAACCTCGCCTCCCGCATCTTATCCTCCACACGGGCCACTCCCACCTTTTCCAGAATAACTTCATTCCTAATCTTAGCCATCAGGGTATGCCCATACATCCACCTCAACATCCTCATCTCAGCTACTTTTAGCTTTTGGGTATGCAAGTTCTTGACCGGCCAACACTCTGCACCATACAACATAGTCGGTCTAACTACAACCTTGTAGAACTTACCTTTAAGTTTTATCGGCACATTCTTATCACACAAAACACTGGAAGCGAGCCTCCACTTCATCCATCCTGCTCTGATACGATGCGTGACATCTTTATCAATTTTCCCGTTACCTTGTATTATAGATCCAACATTTCCCATTCACACCTCTTATCTAATTAGATAAAATCCCAACACTAGTATGATTTAAGATGGAGCGTTTTGTAATTATTTTAAGGATGAAAGCATGAAGTATCAATTTCATATCCTTATCAATGAAATTATAATAACTTGGGACCAGATGGCTGTTGAATATTGGTAGTACAGCACAGAGGTGGCTAATCAATTTTCGTCTATTTTGGTTGAGATCATTTAACAATTCCCTGCTTTTTAATAGATATGATCCTGTCTTTACCAAAGAAGGGCATAGCACTAACTGAGAGTATTCATTGTGGGTCTAGGAATTAACAACTAAGGCTATATATGTGCCCAGCCAAAGGAAATTACTCATTTTGTAGGTTCGCCTGTTAGTTTGGCCCTGAGACTTTTTCCCCACATTGCTTTTGTCAGGATGTTGACAAAATAAACGTGATTAGAGATCTCAACTCTTAAAGCAAAGCTTATAATAAAAAATATAAATAGCATATGCCTTTGTGCAAGAGGAATCCAAGGAGTTCTTTTCGGCTACTCAACAAAATACTCCCATGCTTCCTAAAGTCACAAACCTATATCTAAAGTTGCATTCATGCATATGCAGATTCGGGATTTAAATATTTTATTATCAGATTCGTAATTTCACCATATCTTATTTAATTTAACAAGTTCAAATTTATTATTTTTATATATTTAATAATTTTTTTGAGCAAAAATACAGGCTATGAAAGAAAACTATAAGTTCAGTTAAACACATAACTTCTATACTAAATATACCTCTCGATTCATGTTTAACCTGGATACGGGTTCACGTAAATTCATACTCATTTCCCTAACTCATGTATAATAATGTTATATTTCTTTAAAGTTACTTAAATATATGTGCGTGCACCCATGCTCAAAGACTCCTAAGGTATAATTATTATTCGGTGCACCTCTACAAATGAAATTATCGGTTCAAATTCTACTTCGAACAGTCTTGTTTCAGTATGGAGTATAGATATATATGTGAAAAAAAGTACTCAAATTTCAAAAGGAATACATTTTTGAAGCTATAATAACAAACGTGTAGTAGGTTTATTTTAAGAGACAAAAGTGAAATCCATCAAATGTAAATTCTATATTCATATCTTCACAACAAAGCACTCATCCTCTTAAAATTCTGGATCCGTCTCTATCAATAATTTGATATTTAATGGATTCTATTAATTTTAAGTTTTATATAATAATAATTAAATTCATATTCACATATTTATAAACATTTAATATATTTTGTAATGTACGCATGCAAAAAAATTCAACAAAATTAGTTTATGTGAATCCCCATATTACGTTGTGAATCTGCCAATGCCCCTAACTTTTTGTTGGGGGTGCGGTGAGAGGAAATAATTCCCTTGTTCGAAATTTCCAAGAAGGTGCCATGTCATCCTCCGTTTTTTCTTATTAGTCGTTATACTACAACTTGCATAAAATTTTCAATTTCTATCGTATCTTTTCCCTTTGAAGCGTTTCAAATATTTGTATTGTATTGAATTTCTACTACTTTCAATAATTCATATTCATTTAACTATTATACAAGTTTTAGATTATAACGTGACGTTTCATCTATGAAATTAACGTTGTAATCGTTCCTTTAATATTCTTTTTTGCTACGACTTATGTAATACGCAAACAAAATAAGCATGTTAGATCAAATGTCCAGTCTAAATAATCTCGAGTAAAATTAGATGGAGATAGTAGCAACTTGATAAAGGTTAATACTTAGGATCATGTTAAACAGTGTTCCACTTAGATGGGATATGATTAAAAAAAAGCTACATAACTCCCAAACAAGTCTATTAACAACTTGTTTCGATGGTTGTTACACGTGATTTCATGATGTATCGTATTGTATTGTACTGTATCGTTTGATAAATATAATGTTTGGATAGATTGTATTGTTTGCCGTTGTTTCATGATATCATGCATCAACACTATAAAAAATAAATTTGAAGAAAAATTATGATACGGGATAAATTTATTATATAAAAAGGTAGGATAAATGATAAAATAAAATTATTTAATAAAAGTGAAGAGTGAGATGAGAGAAAGACAAGATAATGACGCAACCACACCAAAATCGGTCGTTACATAAAGTGACATATTTCATCATTACATAACAACAGATTTAACGATACGATACAATAAAATTAAGTAATAACCAAAACAAACAACATATTTTAAGTAACAATAAAATACAATACAATACAATATGTAACGATCATCCAAACAAGATATAAGTAGAAGAAGAAAGGTAAGAGAACAGATTTTTTTTTGGGGGGCGGGGGGTGGTTGGGTTATGATCTTGATTCAGATCTAAATTATAGATTTGCAATTAAAATGTTGAATTAAAGCCTTTGGCATGCAATATAAGGAGGACAAAATATAATAGTATTACACTATTTAAAGAATACCTCTTGCACCACAAAACTGAATCGGGTAACATACTTTATTTTAAATTTCTTTTCCCATTAGTTTGGGTGGGTTAAGTTTGGCACACTAATCAATATGACTTTATAGTAATTACGGATTCGGGAAGATTTAGTAACTTTGACTTAAATTTTATATTTACTTTAAAAATTTATTTAATAGGTATTTATTTAGAATCTAACAAAAACAAAATAATATGATTCAGAATCTATAAATTAAAAATTCTGGCTGGTCTCAGCTCCGTTTGAGTTTCACAAAATGGGACATGAAAATAATTTAAGGGTGGATGAGTTATTTAAATGTACTATTATTAAAATTGCATTATTCTTTGATTATTTTTAGTTTCTTAAACTTATAAAAAATTGGAGAGATGCGTTGCCAGATAATGAAGAAGAATCGTCAAATAAGGTAGGGAGCTCCTTATTATTTTGTCCTAACAGTTCAACTAGGGTCCATGGTATCCCATCCACCAATTAGTTTTTTTGGCTCTAATTAACTTATATATAACAAGGGAAAAGTAAGGAGTGGCTCAAACAAAAAGAAAGATATTGAATTGGAGTTTTATGTGTGACTTTATACATTTTAGACAGCTAATCACTTGGCAAATACCTTGATTGGTCAAATTTTATCCCTACAAGAATTTAAACTCTAATTTTGTGGAGAATGAGGGAACTCTTATGATCTTTGGCGTAAAAGGAAAAGGGTCAAATATACGTCTCTACTTTCATATATTGTTTATATTTAATTTATATTATACTATCAAATTAAATTTATTCTTATCGTTATATTGTGGAGCCAAATTTATTCTTACAATCAGCAAACTTTTAATCCAAAATTTTTCAAATTCTTTTTGTTTAAATCACTTGTTGTTCTTCTTGCTTCACTATTTTAAAAAATGACTATTGAAGTGAATGCTAAAGTTACTAGACTATACAAATTATTTATAATCTTTTCTTTTTAATTATAAATGCACCCATTTCTCTTCTTGTAATAGATAAAATTGGTTAGAATTTTATTTATTTTTCAATCATATACACACCGTAGAATTTAGTGGGTCTATTTATTGTGTATTATATACAGCTGATCATCATGTATGTACGTGTATAATCAAATATATTTTGTAATTGCCTGGTTAGTATAGAGTTCGATCGACTAACTTAAGAGTGCACAATGTGTTGACATTTAATTAAAGCAAAGTTGAATTAGACAATGTAAAGTCTCCAAGGAACTTCAACTTCAATCACTAATACTTGCAAAGTCTTCATATATTTAGAAAGCTACATAAGTTAAAATTTTCAATTTACTATACTTTGTTTATTCGGTTGTATTATTTAATATTTTTTCTCTTATTTTTTTTCTCTAATTCAGAAAGCAGGTAAATGTCAATTATTTCAAAAATAATGGACCAAGAAGAACAATAAGTGATTTAAATAAAAGGACTTTGGGAGATTTTGAATTACTTAATCTGAGTATTTTAAAAGTTTACTGATTGTTGGAAAAAATTTAGCCCGATAATATAACGGTAGAGATAAATTTGACTCGATAGCATAACGAAGGTAAATATAAACCATATATGAAAGTAAAAGGGTATATTTGACACTTTCTCCCTTTTGTAAAGAGTAGTGTAAGATTTCATTCATTTCATTGATCTATAGATTACACTAAAAGAATAGTGAATTATCAAAAGAATATAAGTAGAAGTATAATGTTTTATGTTCTGTGTTCAATTGGACTTTCTTCTTTTGATGGTAAGTACGTTAAAAGAAGAAGTGAATTTCCATTAATGGGGGATTTTTACGCGGTATATTGAGGAGAAAATGAATTTTTTTCCTTTTTTTGTTTGGGCAGGTCATGAATTCAACGTTTGTGTTTGCCCCTTCACACTTAAAAGGCTACAACTAAAACAAACAGCCCTTTATCAACACAAAAACTCACGCTGATACAAAGGGCCTCTTTTTGAGAAAAATCCAGAAGCAAAGTTTAGACGTCGCTTGCACGATCGCTGCTGCTGTTACTCTTGCTCTATTCAACAATTTAAAAAGAAAAGGCGTCGGTAGATTAAAAACAGGTGAATTTTTCTTTCTTTTTTGATCCATTTCATCTTTTCTGTTATTTGTTTATTTATACCCGGTTTCCTTTACTTTGAGATTAAGCTTCGAACTTCTACAATTTTTTAATCGGCAAAACCGCGTATTCTTCAGTTTCGCTTTGTTCGTCATTTGTTATAGCCACCTTTGATGACTCCCTTTTCTGTTTGTAATTCTTTGGGGTTCTTATCTTGGATTTACCATAGTATGGGATAATACTGGCTATGTTGTTGTTGTTGTTATATCCGCATTTTGGGATTGACGAATTGGTGAATTCAGGCGCTTGTGTTTCTTTTGGGTTCTCGGAATACTGTTTTTTGTAGCTCCGTTCAATAGCTTTGTTATTGCTGCTTCGGTTTTCACAAGAGGTAGCTTATTTAATCTTTCCTCTTTTTTTTTTTTTGGTTATTTATCTGAATTGCATTTTCTAGTAAGTCAAATCCATTAACGGTTGATACTGAATGGATATCTGATATTTCGTGATTGAAAAAAATTAGGGATACTGTTTTCTTAGTTGAGATCGTTATCATTGGTAGAGATGCTTTTTTTTTCCTTCTTTTTTGGAATAGTTTTGTATGAATTTATATACTGAATCATCTTTTTTTTTCTTTTTTTTTTTAAAAGTGTGTGTGGATCTTACCAATGTTATTAGTCCAGTATTAGGGTCTTTTGGTTGGCAGTGTGTGTTTCACAATTAGGTGGTACTTTAATTCCTGCTGGATAGATAAGCTTGGTGGAATGTGTTTGTCTTCTCCAGTAGTTGTGATTAGATATGGATTGTACCTAATATTTTAGATAAAGACTTTCGAGCTTTTCTTCGTGTTCTTCTTTTTCTTTTTCAACAAAAAAGGAAAAGGAAAAGTTATCATCAATATCCAGAGAACAAGTAGATTGATAAGTGCAATTACCTTCCTGCTTCATGGCTTTTTGGGCCTTTCCTCCATTTCAGATAAAGAAATTATTAGAGAGGAAACACATAGGTTTCTCGCTTGTTTCTTTTTGTGATGAACCATAATATTAAGGTTTGTCATTCTCATATATTTCTCATTCTGGGAGTAGACTAGCAATTTCTTCCTAGTTAAGCCAAGCGGAAAATGTAACGTTTAATTTCAATAGATCATGGCCCCATAATCTTTTCTGTTACAATCTTGTAGCAATTGCAGACTCAAGCTTATCACTGAGTTTTTGGTTCTGCACGTTTTTGAGGACTTCCTATTCCCAATTATCCAAATAATAGTTTGAGTGCACTTCTTGAATTTTGTAATCCAATGCTTTAGTATGTTTGAAATTATTTTTTCCTGCTCTTAATCGGGGGTTTAACTTTTGTGTAGTCCATGTTGTATTTTACTGCTAACCTAATGTATTTTTTCTTCATGTTTACATCTGTTCATGGTTCCAGGGTTTTGGAATTTTGAACTTTGATGGCTGAGGATAATATCGATGAGCTTGTGAGTCCAGTAACTAGTGTGAAGAATGACTCTATGGCTGAGGATAACATCGATGAACGTGTGAGTCCAGTAACTAGTGTGAACAATGGCTCTGTGGCTGAGGATAACACTGATGACCTAGTGAGTCCAGTAACTAGTGTGAAGAATGACTCTGCTGGAAATAAGCCAGATAAAATACGCACAAGAAAACCAAGTTCTTTGAGTAATGGACACAGGGTTCTTCCATGCTATCGCAAATCCTCCTCTACTTCATCTTATGATGGAGGCAATACAAGAAGACAATCCACTGGGAAGTTGGATTCTCCTGACAGCGGGCAAGATGTTCTTCCTCATTATATGAGAGCTTCTACTGGTTCTTGCCATGACTTCTGTAAATATGGCAGGAAACATTCCTCTGAAGCAAAGCCATGGCATCCTCTATCAAAAAGAAAGAACAAACTTCTTGCTGATGAGCAGAGTCCTACGCAGACAATGGTGGGAGAGGCAAAGAAGGGGACTGTGGTCAAGCAAAAGCCTTCCACTACTACAGGAAGTATAGTGGGAGAGAAAAAGAAGACTGGAGCTGCACAAAAGCCTTCCACCCCTCCAGGGAGTATGCTGGGAGAGGCAAAGGAGGGGACAGTGGTCAAACAAAATTCTTCCACTACTTCAGGGAGTACCCTGGGACAGGCGGCCAAAGGAACTTCAGTCAAGGAAAAGCCTTCCACTCCTCCAGGGTGTATGCTGGAAGAGAAAAAGAAGGTGAGACTGGAGAGTATATTGGGAGATGTAAAAAATGTGGCTGAGGTTGAACAAAAGCTTTGTTCTCCTCCAGGGAACATGCTGGGAGGGGGAAATGAGGTGACTGTGGTCAATCAAGAGCCTTCTACTCCTTCGGAGAGTGTGATGGGAGAGGGAAAGAAGGTAACCATGCTTGAGCAAATGCCTTCAGCTTCTCCGGAGAGTATGCTGGAAGAGGGAGAGAAGGTGACTCTGGTTGAGCAAAAGCTTTCTACTCCTCCAGGGGTTATGTTGGAAGAGGATATGAAGGCGACTGCAGTAAATCAAAAGCCTTCCGCTCCGCCAGGGAGTATGCTTGGACAGGGAAAGAAGTTGAATGTGGTGAATCGAAGGACTTCTTCCAAGGTTCACTCTCTTGAACCCTCTGAAAGAATAAAGAAAAAAGCACCGCTGCCACCAAAGAGTATTCACTTTGAGAAACTGGATTCGTCAAGTAACAAGATACCAAAGACAGAAAAGAAAATGAAATACATTTTGGCAAAGCATTCTCCTCTTGGACAGATAAAGCTTAACATGGTAAAATCTTCATCTAAGATCTTAGGTGTAGATGCAGCAGGCAGAAAAGATGATGATATCAATTCTAGAAAACAAATAATTGTGTCCAAAGTATCTGCAGAGAACTCTTTGAAGACCCCAACTGTTTCATGTTCCCCAAAATCTTCCTCTGTTAAACCTTTGATCTTGAGAGCAAGAAACAATAAAAGCTTAAAACTGCTGGCTCCCCTGAAGGACCAGAACAAGATGCGGAGAGATGGAACCAACAAACTGAATCCTGAAAAGGTTCCTGAGAAAACCTTGCATGCTACCAAGGTGAAGGCATCACTGAAGTCTTCATCTCAGTCGCAATCACGTTTGTTGTCTTATGAAAAAGATAAAAAGAAAGCTGTTGAGTCTGCAGACAGTGCATCAGATAAATACATCTCTAGCAGCAAAAAGCTGCTAAACATAGCAGAAGCAGAAACTGTCGGGAAAAATCAGAAAAAGATATTAAGAAAAGGCAAGGCAGGCGTTTCTAATGATTCCAATCCTTCAGTGGTGAAACTGAAATTCAGGAGGGGTAAGGTAGTTGATCTCCAGCAAGAAACCAGCAGCCCTAGGAGGCTGATATTTAGATGGGGACGGCATATGGGAGAAAGCCAGGACAGCAAGGGTGATACAAGAAGGAGAATCTTAAAAAAGAAAGGAGTTGATGCTGACAAAAATAGTACCATCTTAAGCTCTGGAAAAATTATTTTGAGGCATCAGGATGTGCAAGAAAAAAAAGATGTGCAGGGTTTGTTGAATAATGTGATTGAAGAGACGGCGAGTAAGCTTGTTGAAACCAGGAAGAGCAAAGTTAAAGCTTTGGTGGGAGCTTTTGAGACGGTAATTTCCCGCCAAGATAAACCTTCTACAGTCACAGTTTCTTGATTTTAACAAAAATAGAATTTTATAACACATAGGAGCAATTGCAAATATAGTGGATGATAGAGTTTTTCTGACCTGGTTTGAGTGAATTTCTCCGTTTCTTATTCTGACTCTTCTTCTTAACGGTTTCTTGATGGGTTGCCGGTTCTCTTCTCATGATTGGGAGATAAAATCATGCAACATTATAATTTCTTTTTCGCTTATGGAGGCTGAGATAGTGGTGTTAAATCTGTGGATGTGTGGGTATACTATATTTCAATGTTGGGCTGGCTTCTCATGAACATATATTGCTGTTGGACTTATTTTACGTGGGATTTGTTCATACTTTCTGTCGAATAAGTGTATGAAGAAGACAGAGGCATGTCAAATTACTATGCAAAGAGAGTTTTGGCTGTGGTACTGGTTTGACATTGTGCTTGTATACTGTTTGCTATAGCCGTTCGCTTCTTGACTTCAAATATACTGTTGTTTTTTCATCCTGCCATTTCTCCTTTCCATATCAGTATTTATGCTTGAATCCTTTGAGTAGGCACATTACTAGATAGAAATGACTGACTGGATTTATTGGATTTGAAACTGACACCGAATTGGTTAGATTGTCACTACAAAGGGATGTATACTTCTTGTTAGCAAACAAATGAATTTTGACTGCGGATGTAAAACTGCATTCCTGATAATTTCAAGCTGAGTAGAATGCTATCTGATGAAATGTATATGGTCTCAAATTTGAAATTATTCAAACGTGCCAATGGATCGACTAGCAAGTGGTTTGTTATTAGCAAGTGACGAAGAGTTGCTATCAAATTTCACTGTAGGAAATTCAGATATTTATACTCCATCTCCGCGACCTGTCTATTGGACTAAAAAACTTAACTTCGAACCAAAATAAACCAATTTGACATTCAATTCAAGGGTGAAGGGTTGACGACTTGACGGAGTTGCCAACTTGCTATCATACTGTCAATTAAGAGTGTACATGGATCATGTTGGTTAGGTTTCTATTAAAATCAAACCAAACCAACTATATATGTTTGGATTGTTTCGGTTTTGTCAAATTTTTCGAGTGTACTTGCTATCGTTGATGTACACTTTCAAGGTTAACCGAATTTAATAATCAAATATAGAAATTAGTATGATATTTAAATAATGATATGTTCCATTTAGTTTTGAATCATCTAAATACCACTTCAAATTCAAAAAAGGTATAAGAATTTAACAGACATATGAGTATGGAAGAATAAAGAGATTGGCGTATTTCAATAGCACTTGATAAGAAAGTGATCATACAACACATTATTTAAAGTTAATAAAAATGGAGCACTTCAACAACAACAACAACAACATACTCAGTATTATCCCACACTGTGGGGTCTGGAGAGGGTAGTGTGTACGCAAACTTTACTCCTACCTTGTGAGGATAGAGAGGTTGTTGCCAATAGAGCCCCGGCTCAGGAAAGCATAAGCACCACATTAATGAAAATATAGACAAGAAGGGATAGTACCAAAAAGCCATATAAAAGCAGAATAAAAACAACAAGATAGTAAGTTAATCAACACTGAAAAAAATAACGGTTAGTCATAAAAACCTACTACTAACAGAAAAAGAGGTTGCATGCCAATACTACTGTTATGAACATTCTAGACTACCTACTCTACTGCCCTAATCCTCGACCTTCGTACCTTCCTATCAAGGGTCATGTCCTCGGTCAGTTGAAGCTGCGCCTTGTCTTGCCTAATCACCTCTCCCCATCTCTTATTTGGCCTACCTCTACTTCTCCGTAGGCCTCCAGTGTCAACCTCTCACACCTCCTCACCGGGGCGTTTGTACTCCTTCTTCTCACATGACCAAACCACCTAAGCCGCACTTCCCGCATCTTGTCCTCAATATGGGCCACACCCACCTTGTCGCGAATAACTTTATTTCTGATCCTATCTAAACTGGTATGCCTGCACATCCATCTCAACATCCTCATCTCTGTTACCTTCATCTTCTGGACATGAACGAGCCTGACTGGCCAACACTCAGTCCCATACAACATCGTTGGTCTGACCACCACTCTGTAGAACTTACTCTTAAGTTTCGGTGACACCTTCTTGTCACACAAAACACCGGAAGCGAGTCTCCATTTCATCCATCCCGCCCCAATACTATGTGTGACATCTTCATCAATCTACTCATCCCCCTGAATAATAGATCTAAGATACTTAAAACTCCCTCTCCTAGGGATAACCTGCGAGTCCAGTCTCACCTCCCCTTCCCCTCCTTGAGTCTCGCCACTGAACTTACACTCCAAGTATTCTGAGTCCTGCTCAACGTGAAACCTTTAGATTCCAGGGTTTTCCTCCATACCTCTAATTGCGCATTCACGATGTCTCACGCCTTGTCAATCAATACAATATCATCTGCAAATAGCATGCACCACGGCACCTCCCATTGGATGTGGCGCGTCAGTACGTCCATCACCAAAGCAAACAAAAATGACTGAGTGCTGACCCATGATGCAACCCTATCATAACCGAAAAATGGTCCGAGTCCCCACCCCCTTCACTCGGGTCTTTACTCCATCATACATGTCCTTAAGCAGCCTAACATAGGCAACATGTACATCTCTAGCCTCCAAACATCTCCACAAAACCTCCCTCGATACGTTATCGTACGCCTTTTCTAAGTCGATGAACACCATATGCAGGTCCTTCTTTTTCTCCCTATTCTGCTTCATCAATCTCCTAACAAGGTGGATGGCTTCTGTAGTCAAACGCCCCGGCATAAACCCAAACTGATTTCGAAAATAGACACACTCCACCTCACTCTTAGCTCTACCAATCTCTCCCAAACTTTTATTGTATGGCTAAGCAGCTTGATACCCCTATAGTTATTGCAATTTTTGATATCACCCTGTTCTTTATACACGAACCATCATGCTCCACCTCCACTCTTCGGGAATCTTCTTCGTTCTAAAAATGACATTAAATAACCTAGTGAATCACTCCAAGCTTGCCTTGCTCGCACTCTTCCAAAACTCCACCGAGATTTCATCCGACCCAGTCGCTTTGTCCCTGTTCATCTTACGCATAGCCCCTTCAACTTCATCAACTCTAATCCGCCTACAATACCTAAAGTCACAACGACTCCCGGAGAGTTTCAAATCACCCAGTACAATGCTCATGCCCCCCTCCTCGTTCAAGAGACTATGGAAGTAGGTCTGCCATCTCCGACGGATAAGCCCCTCATCTAACAAAACTTTACCTTCTTCTTCCTTGATGCATTTCACTTGGTCCAAGTCACGCGCCTTCCTTTCTTGCGACTTGGCTAACATGAACAACCTCTTATCTCCACCTCGGCCCTTTGGTTCCTCATACAAACAACTAAAAGTTGTAGTCTTGACCGTCGTAACTGCTAACTTTGCCTCTTTCTTAGCCAACTTATAATTCTCCCTATTCGCTCTTTTCTCCTCCTCATACAAACAACTAAAAGTTGTTTTCTTGGTTTCCACTTTTCCTTGCACTTCTCCATTCCACCACCAGTCTCCCTTGTGACCACCAGAGTAACCCTTTGAGACCCTTAATACCTCTCTTGCGGCTTCCCTAATACACTGCAGTCGTGGTCCACAGAGCGCTTGCGTCCCCACTACTCCTCCAAGACCTCATAGTCACCAGCTTGACCCCAACTCCTGCACTTTATCTTTCATCAAGGCTCCCCAATTGATCCTATGTAGGCTATACATCGCCTTCTTCCTCCTCTTCCTCGTGATCTCAAGGCCCACGACGAGGAGCCTATGAAGGGTCGAGAGGTTCTCACTCGGGATGACCTTGCAATCCGTGCAAAGACCTCAATCAGACTTCCTGCAGAGTAAATAATCAATATGAGTCTCAACAACTGACACCAGAAGGTGACTAAGTGCTCCATCTTCTTCGGGAAACTCGAGTTTGCTATCACCAAATCAAATGTTCTAGAAAAGTCCAACATAAATGTTTCTCCTCCGTTTCTATCTCCAAAATCAAAGCCACCTTGCACATCATCAAACCCCCCATATACTATTAATTGTTACATCCCATAAGAGAATCTCAAATATTTCTAAATAACTTTTAAAGAAAATTTTATATAAAGTCTTAAAGGTATATACAAAAATTATATATTTATATGTCGGTTTGATTCGAATTTTTTTACTTAATAGCAAACCAAATAAAATCAAACCTTATCGGATTTTTTAATCGATTTGATTTGACTTTTCGGTTTAGTGCAGTTTTCCGACTCGATTTATACTCCCCTACTGCCAATATCTCTTTCCAGAAATCAAGGCTCGTCCAACTATTGCATGCGTGTTTGATACAAATGTTGAAACACATATTAGCAACCACCAATTGAAAGGCACAAAAGAAATGGTTACTAGGAGCAAACCCTAGATACATCAAATGTGCTATTATTATTTCCCTTTTTTTTTATCTTTTTAAGTTCTTAAATAGTAGGTGTCTGTCTCGGTCGTAATCTTTATTTTTAAAGGTGTATTATCACTTTTAGATCGCGACATAAACTATTTACATCTGGAGCTGAAAAAGTGTATAACAACAACAACTACAACAACAACAATAACAAAAACAACATAACTGTTAAACTATTAAATTTATGTAATTAGGGGTTAAATCTGGCTAAGGATAATTACTCTAGATAATAATTTTGAAAATGTATAGTGGATGGGACAAATCTCATAAATGGTTGATGACAAAGACTGCAAAATATTCTTAAAGCATAAACATTAATGGAGATACATCCAACAATAAATGGCAATAAATAGTATTTAAGTAAATAAGAAAAATGATTCTCTCCATGGATGAGTTAAGTGAATATTCTGCTTGATAATGACGAGCGACATATATATACAAATTCATATGTACAATTCTCAGATCCGATAGAAAAGTGAAGAATAATAATATGAACAAGAATATTTGTAAAGAGATAATCTGTGTTTTTGTCAGAGAAAGAGAGAGAGAGAGAGAGAGAGAGAGTACTTTTCTTAGAAGTGTTCGTATCAGATATCAATATTACATATCCTTATCAGTGTCTCATTTATATATCTATATTTTTCATAGGAAACCCTAATAGTACAAATGCATAGAATATCCACTAGAATGTTCCCTTTTAGTATCCTATTCTGACAAATTAACCGTTACAATAGATTTATCATCAATAGCCAATCTCGACCTCGATCCTTGTTGGCATCTTGACTGCGATCTATATATAGATATCTTGACCACGGCTCATGTCGGCACCTCGGCCATTGACTTCGCTACATCTTGGGCGAGCTCGACCGATAACTTTCTTTAATGCCATATTACGCTAAATATTCTGAAGACAAATTTCGGCCTATACAATATCCAATATAATCCCACAATTGGGGTCTGGGAGGGTAGTGAGTACGCAGACCTTACCCCTACATGGAGTCGAAAAAGTATATCAAACTTGTATAATTTTTGTGCTATTATTTTTACAACGGCTATACAATGTCATTTTTTTATTTTTTAAATTTAGTCAAAGACTTCCACGATACTACTAAATTATAAGCTTTAGAAAAATGTCAGAAGTTGCTGCTGCAATTGTTTTTTCCCCTCCTTCTTTAGAGAAATCCTGGATGCAAATAAGGTTAATCGGATTTCAAATACTCTCCTACAAGATTATTGCCCCTTTGATTATTGCCCAAATTCAATTTTCTGTCATTGAAAGTCCAATCTAATATGAGTAATAACATAATTATAATTTAAGTCTCAAAAAGAACAATTTAATAACTAAATGGATATCGTTTAAACTGGTGATATGCGTAATCTTAGATACACATAGTTCAATTGGACATTTTTTACATTGCCTACGTAATGATACTAGAAAATATTCTTTGATATGCTCTCTTCATTCGAACAGTTTTTTGTCTTGCTATTACTTGATATCAGGGCTTCCTTCACCTTCTTTAGTCGATGGTCTATCGGAAACAGTCTTTCTACCCCTCCAAGGTAGGAGTAAGGCTGCGTACATCCTACCCTCCCCATATCCCACTTGTGAAATTATACTGAGTGATTGTTGTTGTTGTTATTGTTATTGTTGCTCTCTTCATTCGAACGACTTTGTGGGTGACCCGGAGAGTGGATAAGTAATAATAACGCGACCTAGTTATATTTTAGTATTACTGTCATAAAATTTCAAATTTTACAAGCTAAAAAGTGACTATTTGTGAAATTCTTCGATAGCGAATATTTTCTAATAGTGAAGCTAAAATGCAAAAAATTGCAGAAATATGATATTTTTTGGGGTGATCTTTAATTTTTGATTTTGATTGTCATGTGGGCAGAATTTCAAGGTGAAAAGTTAAAAGTGTTACCAATGAGGCAAGGGAGGCACAATATTTGTTAGGGAGAAATTAAAAAATTTCCAGATTTACAAGTGGTCATTGAAAAATAGCCACAATTTCAAAAATAATTGAAATTAACCACTTGTCATGTAAAGATAAATCTGAATGAAAACACTGTTCAAAATTCGAAAAATATTCCAGCATAATATACTGGAATTTCAGTATAATATAGTGGAGTTCCAGTATAATATACTGGACTACTAGCATAATATACTGGAGTTTCAGTATAGTATACCGGTCCAGTATAATATGTTGGAAATTCATACACAGGTGCTCCAATATCCAGTATATTATGTTGAAACTTTCCGCGTGTTAGAGATTAGGCATAATATGCTGGAAGTTCATACACAGTTGCACCGATCTCCAATATATTATGTTGGAACTTTTCGTATTACAGCAAAATAATGGCTATTTCAATAACTTTTCAAACGTTGATTATTTTTCAATTATCAATCAAAAAATTAACTAGCCCGTGCTATTTTTACCATTTGTTAAATATGAAGTTTCTGCCCATAAGGTAAGTGGGGATAAAAATTTAACACCATCAACTTTAAGGGCTATTTGTGTACGTCCGCTAAAATATGACTATTTGAGGATTTTATCCATAAGACAATCGGGTTATCGTATCGATCGAAAATTGGGCCTTACGTGTGACGTTGACTAGTCCAAGTATCTTCTTAGCCGTTTTGGTGGGGCGTTAAAGGAGTGGGTTGAAAAACGGGTCCCTAAATATCATTTGATTGGTCTCAGCTTTCAAGTGGACAATTCAGAATGACGCCACAGTAGGCGTCAGCTGAAGCGGCTCACAAGTCCATTGAACGAACCACCCACCACCACTCTCCACTCTCGCTCGCTCCGCCGATAACTTGCTTCTCTCCGGCGAACTTCTCCGATCTCTTCTCCGGCCACTCCAAGTTGTAAGCTCCTTGTTTCTCTGACTTTCCCCTTCCCTCTTATACTCGTGAGTTAAAAACCCTAATCCTAAAATATTGAATAAGAAATGTGAGTTGGATTGATAGGGCTTTGTTTGCTTCAGCTGCATGATGAAACCTCAGCTCCAATTGTTACAATTCTAAGTGATTTTCACTAGCTGATTTGTTTTTTAATTTGCTTCTTATGTGATAATAAATGCAAATTTGTTGCTCTTACTGATCTGGCTTTTGGTGTAAAAGACCAACTTTCTCACAAAACAGGGGAAAATGTAAATATTTTCATCCTGTTTTCACTATTAGTTTGTTGGAGTGAAAGTCGTAAATGTGTAATTGTTTACTAAATCATTCCAATTATATAAACGTTGGATTATGATTTCTAATAATTTTAAACTTTTGTTATCTTCCATGGTTTTTAATTATAAAAAATGAACAGTATAGCTCTTTATTCCTTCTTTACAAAGGCCTGATGTGATATCTAGAATCTAGAATGGGTTTTTTGCTTGCACTTAGTGATGCATGAGTGCATTGTGCTGCAAAAAAAATGGTTTCCTTTACGAAGTCAGTTTCCAATATTTGGTTATGTTGAACAATGAAAAATGTTTTCTCGAAGGGATCTATCTCCACCAAAAGGGGGATAAGAACTTCATTCATTTAAATGTCCAAGCTCTTACTTTCTACTTGTTTAAATCAGCACTTAGACATTGTTGTCAACCCTTTAATACAAAGAAATAATACCCAGTACATTATCCTTATAGCCTATGCTACTTTTTGTATGATTACCATTTATCACCTACTTTTATTACCAACCAAACACTATAAAATGAATGATTTCCCAGAAAAACATTTTACATTATACTAAATGAACATGAAGCATAGAAATACCTACAAGTAGGCTCCTCTTACTAGCTACATTCCTCCTTGTGCTTAGAGTAGCCGAACCCCTATGCTCTATTGTCAGACTGCTTTCCCAACTGAAGCATATTGTTCGCCTCCATATTTGATGCTACTGTATATTAGGAGACATTTATGATCCTATGTTTATTTGGAGCTAGATATAGGGAACTGACATCCAGCCATAAATATATCCCATCTGCTTCTGTGACCAGTACAAGGGCGTCTCAAGCACATGTGAGGCCTAAAGCCAAAGTTCAATGTGAGGCCTAATTTTTTTTAAATATTATAATATATATTTTTATTTGAAGTCTACCATTCTAGCTTTTTGAGATGAAAGTTATTAAAAAAAATTATAATCGATTTCGTTCAATAATTTCTTTTTAATTGATAATATAGCCTAACCCATTTAATCTTTCTTGAGACATTGTTGATTTTTGCCAAGATTTTATCAATTTTAAATTTTAAAAAGTTGTTTCCTTAGGAACTGTTAGCACTACTATGAAAGCAATATAAATATTTGGAAAAGAATCATTATTTGATTGAGTATATAGTATCTTCTACTTTGTTGTTTTCCTTGTCAAATTAATTTCGATCACACATTGGAAAAATATTCATACTACTCATTTTTAAGTAAGTCAAACGGTTACTTTATTTACATCTCTAAAAAAGCTTTTCTCCTTTTATATTAAAAAACCTACTTTTGTAACTAAAAGTATTATACATTTTATTTTGTTTACCTATAAACCTATTATTTTTAAAAAATGGGGTTCTCCAAATTTGGGGGCCTAACGCACAAGCCTTAGTAGCTAGACCATTAGAGCCGGCCCTGGACCAGTAAGTTCATCCTTTAATGGCTGTGAAATCAAACACTTGTAAGTTCTGAGCCGGTGCCATCTTTAAATTCTACCCTCTGGAGTCCGAATCTCTAAGCTTGTTTAAAAGCTACGTTATCTTTACTCATCCTCAGCTTACATGTTTCGGTTCTTCCAAACTTTCTCGTTTTTAATTCTTTGTTTTCTCTCATGTCACGGGCCATTAGTTGGGTACCACGAAGTTCTGGAGCAGTATAATTACGATATTGACCTCATGGATCTTGGCCTATGTTCAAAGAGACGATGATTCTAAATCTTGAATACTTCTTTTCTGTTACCTCTGGTCTTTATGGTTCTGCAAAACCATTCACGGGTAAATTGTTTTTTTTGATAACTATCATTGGCTAATGATTCATTAACGAAATCTAATCTGGTCTTTAATCAATCAATGGTGATGTGGTTAAAGTTAAACTATCAAGTGATAAGTAAAGAGATTACTTGCTATTGAATGGGGCTTTTGGAAATCCTCTGATCTTATTTTCAGCATACTAGCATGATTGGTTCATATATAGGGTTGTCGACGAGAGTCATATTTTCATTGTTTATGCCATCAAGCAGTCCTTGATCTTACACTTTTTACAGCCAATTTGAAGTATTTTTGGTATTTGATGTCATCTTTGTGAAAGTATTAGAAATATATGATCTAATTTTTGTTGTCATTTCAATTGTGGTGACTGCAGTTGTAGACGATGATCATTACCAAGCAGTATCGCTGCATACACTCAGCAAGTTGTAAGTGTACAAAAGGGCATCTTAGCGAAGAAATTATATTTCTGGTTTTTCAGCAATTGAATTGGAATCCTAAGTCGATTGCAACTTTATCTTGTGTATGCAAATGGTTTGATGACCTTGCAAAAAGAGTGCTCTGGAAGGAGTTTTGTAAGACTAGAGCTCCCAAAATGATGCTTGATTTACAGTCTAGTGGGAGTCATAGTGTTGATGGGAACTGGAGGGCCCTTGGAAAGCTTCTTGTTTACTGCTCTGGATGTAATAAAGGTGGCTTATTCAATAGCATCCACATTCCAGGACACTTTGTTTATAGAACTAGGTTCTCTAGGACCTCCGGAAAGAGCTTTCTGTTACCACAATGCAGGACAGATGTTTTGTATGTTTCTGATCCTTGCGAGCATCTTGACCAAGGAGATGAGGGGGATATTGGATTTTTTCGGGGAATATTTAAATCCTTTGCTTCCTCAAAAGTTCGTAAAATGTTGATTAAGAGGGAGGCTCAGCTCCATCCAACAGAAGTGTGCCCTTACTGTAAGGCAAAACTGTGGAGCATGCTGCAAGCAAAAATGATACCAGCTAGTGCCAGCTGTAGATTGGGTGCTTATGAAGATGCAATTGAGTATTATGTGTGCCTTAACGGGCACGTGCTTGGGATATGTACTCTCTTGCCCTTGTCTGATTCTGAGGAAGCTTCAGATCACAGTGATGCATGAATGCAGGTATTACGTTGTCAAAATTTACATTTGTATGCTTGACATAAATATATTGGCAATTTTATTTCAGCACTGGCATGTTGCCAATTTAACGTGGCGGAGAGTTCTTCTGTTAACCTTTTATCTATTGAACCATGTTTCTCATTATCTGATTTATTTTTGTGGATCAGATAGGAAAAAGATGATAGAAGTCCTTGGATTGTTCTACTGCATCACTGTCTGCAATTGATATATTGCTTTATCCACAGGTGTTAGACGGGTTTCCATCGATTTGGGAACTTGGCGGGTGCTGTTCACTGTCGTAGAGCCATTCAGTGGAAGGTCTCTTTCAGTGGACATGCAGTTGTTTCTCCGCAAGCTTGCCACTTCCCAAACTTCTCTGACCAGCGCAGTCCAATGGAAACCTATTCCTGTCCATAGTGTCTCAGTTGTAACAAAGCACCATCAGAGTTTCTTTGTATATTTTATGATCTCAAATGTGCATCTTATTTGAGTGACACGTTGGAATCTGTAACATTTCATTGTTGTTTGTTGTGAAGCAGTTAAGTTACACCATGTAAATTTTGAAAAATTATATGCGATTCTGGTGCAGCCGAGTCTTGCCATTCTTTCAGCTTAAGAACAATCCCTCTTCCCCCTCTCCCTCCCCCCTCCTACACGAAGGTAGAAACTCTGCCATCCCCTTGGGGAAAAGAATTAAGTGTAAGAAATGTTGCAACTGCCCCTAGACGTTCTTTTTCGTCACTAATCGGCCTTTTAATCGCCATTGAATTGTTATCTTTGCGTGTGCCCTTGGGCTGTAATAATGAGATTACCCTTA
Organism: Nicotiana knightiana; assembly: GCA_005239525.1. NCBI lineage: Eukaryota > Viridiplantae > Streptophyta > Magnoliopsida > Solanales > Solanaceae > Nicotiana > Nicotiana knightiana. The sequence continues at coordinate 147,302 of ML437184.1, forward strand.
GTCTTATTCCTTTAGTTGAAGATAAGGAGATAGTTGTATAAAGAAGAGAAGAATGGTGCGAATTATCATTGCAAGTTTGCAACTACTTTTCCTCTATGACAATAAGTTGTTTGCCACAAGATCTTTTAATAACAGCCTCTTTACCTGTTATGTAGGGGTAGTCTGTACCCCGACTCCACCTGGTGAGTGCGTACCTCCCCAGACCTCACCTGGTGAGTGCATACAGATTACCCTTTTCAGACCCCACCTGGTGAGAATATACTGGGTTTGTTGTTGTATATGATAATAAGTTGTTTGCCTTTGCCACTTGACCTTTTAATCTGGTTAAAGATGTATATATCTGCAGAGGAACAAATGCGAGATTTGGAGAATACTCTAATAGTAAAGAGTTCTAGTATGTCTTAACAGACAACTTTCGATGTTGGAGTGAAATAAACAACATAAACAACAATCCGGTAGAATTTTACTGTCTGGAGAGGATAGAGTATATGCAGATCTTACCCTTACCCGGGGTGGAGGGTAGGATGGGGAGGCTGTTTTCAGAAGACCCTCGACTCAACAGACGAGACAATAATATCAAAAAAGAACAAAAGAATAAATCTGTAACAAAAGAAACCAGAAAAATAATAAGCAGCATTGAAAGAGACAACAAATAACCCCATATTATTATGCAAAGAGACATAGTTTGCACACAACAAAAACTGCTAGCAGTCCTGGACAAAGCTCTATCAGACTCGAATAATATGTAACAGACTCAGCAAATTCATGTAATTAATCTCAACTAGTTTTGAATTAAAGTGCATTTAAATAATTGATTGACTGAGTATAGAGAGAGCCAGGGGTGTCAATGGATATTTAAAAATCGACTAAACCGACCCAATCGTACCCTACAAAAGCGATTTTTAGGTTTCTTTTAATAAGATTTTTATATAGATCTATAACCTTACCAATAATTAGCGTAGGTTTTAATTTTATGAAATAAACTCAAAAAATACCAAAATGTACCGAATAAATTTACATGTTGAAAATATATTTATATATTAAGTTTAAAACTAATAATGCATTGAATTTTTCCTTGGGCCTTGAAATTATGAAAATGGTTACATGCCTACAAAAAATTAAACTCAAAATCTTAATGCTTAAACCTATTATGTTACTCCTACTGCTAAATTATTTCCAGCATATTCACTAGCAAGACACAAGGTATTCTAGCGATTATGAGTAGCAAACTATAATGTATTGAATATGTTTGTATGATTTAGATTTATCTTTTTGAATATTTAATCTTCTACGGACTTTATTCTTGAGTCTCAGCTGTGAGATAAAAAATAGCCAGATTTACAAGTGGTCATTCAAAAATAGCACAGTTTCAAATATAATTGAAATTCAGCCACTTTTCATGTAAAGAAAAATCTGAATAAAAACACTGTTCAAAATTCGAAAAATACTCCAGCATATTATACTGGAGAATAAGTATACTGGAACTCCAGCATATTATACTGGAGTTCCAGCATAAGTATACTGGAACTCCAGCATAATATACTGGAATTCCAGTATAATATACCGGTCCAGCATAATATGCTGGAGGTTCATACACACTGGAACTTTTCGCGTGTTGGAGTTCCAACATAATATGCTGGAAGTTCATACATAGGTGTACTGATCTCCAGTATATTATGCTGGACTGGTCTCTGTTGCAGCAAAATAATGACTATTTTTTAATGGCTTTACCAATGCTGTCTATTTTTGAATGACCAGTCCGAAAACTGGCTAGCCCGTACTATTTTTACGTCTCAGCTTGGTTAAAATCAACCGGGATTTAGCTGTGGTGAATAAAAGTTGCTTTGCGGTCGCAGACATAAATGGGCTGGATCTTATCTAAGGCCCACTATTCAAGGCCCATTATGCCAGTAGATTTTTGGAAAGAAGAATTAACTCAAATAGCCGTCTACTCAAACACTTAATTTAAAAATAGTCGCTGAATATATAATATATGCATAATTTATATATTATATATGTAAAATTGTGTATAATCAATGTGTAATTTATGTATATGATTAAAAAAATTAAACAATAAATATATCCCGCTATTTGGTTAAAGATCCCTTTTGTAAATTCTCTTCTATCCGTTTTTCCTCAAATATCCTAGTTTTTCTCAAGTGCAGTTCGAGTGTTTTAGTTGCTCGGCCAACTGTCAATTCTCTTTTGTGTCTCCATTTGTGTGCTGAAGCAGTCAAGTTGCCCTCGAGCTATATCTATTATACCTTCTAAATTTCAGGTAAATTTCAATTCTTTGAGCTCTTTGCAAAACCAAAAGTTACAGTTTTAAGGTTGCGTGGTTCTTGCAGATAACGAATATGACATATCAACCATTTCATTTGCTTAAATTGAATGATACAGATTGAAACTTTAATTTGTTATTGTCCTTAAACTCTGCTGAATTTCTTCAGGTGGTGGCTCTATTGTTCTAGTCTTGAATTAGGTGAGATATTCTTGTTTTATGTGGTTGTTGTACCTTGCGCAGCGAGTATGGTACATGTGATAAAAACCTTACCTACTTTGGCAGTTTACTTAGATGGGAATGAGAAGAACAATCGATTTTGTTATTCAAGAAGGGCTAAGTTAAGATACCCACGTGAGATATTCGCTCTTTATACTGGAAAAGTAAAAGGGTGTCTTAGTTTTAATGGTTCTAATCTGGTGTATGTTTCTGAAAATTGCACTATGTTTGGATTTTCACAGCTTAAGTTACCATTAGTTTTATTTAGCTTCAAGGAAGTGAATAACCTGTTCAGCATAGCTCTGAATGTCCCTTATGAACTTGAATCCGTGTGTGATGGAGAGAGTGAGGATTCTGATGTCCTAAACGGAAATTCAACCAATGATGTATATAAGCTGGAGTTGTCTCGTAAGGACTGTTTGACGAATTCAAATATTGGAAATCTTGATATAATCCAACCTTCAAGTTTTCTTGAAGAAACTAAAAATTCGGTTGAGGATGGGATTATGTACTTAGAAGAGACGAATGAGGAGGTATTGTCAAAAAGGATCTTGAAGCTCAGCAGGCAAAATAAACCCAAAAGTGCATTGGCGATATACAAGTCGATGACTTTCTCAAGTCTTAAACCTGATTTACATGCATGTAATTCCCTTCTTTCAAGTCTCTTGAGGAATGGAATGCTTGATATTGCTTTAAAAACCTTCAACTCCATGAAGGCTAGTGGGCTAACAACTGGCCACACTTTTAGCTTGATTCTGAAGGCAGTTGCTGATGCTCGGGGTTGTGACGCTGCAATGAACATGTTCAGTGAATTGATAAGCAGGAAGAATCTTAGAGAAAAAATTGACATTGTTGTATACAACACGATGATATCCATTTTTGCAAAAGCAAACAGCTGGTATCAGGCACAAAAGATCTGGAACATTTTGATGGATAATGGTCAAGTTGGAACGATAGTCACTTACCGTCTACTAGTTTGCACGTTTGTTCGTTGTGGTCAGAATGAATTAGCTATTGATGCATACAGTGAGTTGATTCGAAATGGATTGAGCCCAGAAGGTGATACAATGCATGCTATTATTGGAGCATACTCTAGGGAGGGTAAGTATGACTCTGCATTGAACGTCTTGCAATTTATGTTGGACAACGAGCTGAAGCCAAATGAAAGAGCATGCAACGCAGTGATCAACTCACTTGGAAAAGCTGGCAAAGTCAAGCTTTCCTTTGAAGTTTATGAGTTGATGAAATCACTAGGTCATGCACCTGACGCATACACATGGAATTCATTGCTCAATGCCTTAAACAGGGCAAATCGATATTCAGAGGCACTTCAGCTTTTTGAGAGAATCAGGAATCTTCAAAGTGTCATTTTGAATGTGCATATATACAATACTATTTTGACATCGTGCCACAGACTTGGGTTGTGGGACAAAGCTATACAGATACTGTGGCAGATGGAGGCTTCCGAAATCCCGGTTTCAACTGCATCCTATAATCAAGTAATTGGAGCTTGTGAGGTAGCGAGAAGGCCCAAGGTTGCGTTACAAGTTTATTACCGCATGGTTCGCCAAAAACATTCTCCTGACATATTTACTCTATTGTCGTTGATGAGAGTTTGCATCTGGGGTTCTCTCTGGAATGAAGCAGTGGAAATACTAAAAGTAAGTCGGACATTCGATGCATCTACTTGTAAAATAACTATTCCCTTCTTCAACTTCTCTGCCATATCGCATATAGATTAAGTTTATGGGTTCAGAGAATGTGCTACAACTGTTGATTTGATTGTTTTATTGTTTGTCTTGAGAAGTGCGATTATGTATTTGATTGTTCTTTATCTTTTTTGGGTTAAGAATTTATTTGAGAGTAAACGTGCTGATGCATCATGATTTACATCTTCTTCTAACATAACTGTTCCCTTCTTTAACTTCCCTGCCGTGTTCCAAATAGATGAAGTTTACAGGCTTGGAGTATATGCGATAAGCCTATAACTGTGTATTTGATTGTGCTTTTTCTTTTTCGGGGTAAGATCTTATTTGAGAGTAAACTTGCTGATGCATCATGACTTGTATGGAAATCTACAATTTGGAATATCAGAAACTCAAACCTATTGGGAAAAAAACTACAGGGAGTGTTGATTATTGACTTGATTATTTTTCTGTTCAATTCCTTAAGTTTTAAAAAAAAAAATCTTTGACCTTGGATGGAAGTGATTAGGGAGGAAGGAAGCATAGAAGCTATCAAACTATCATTATCCAGGACTAAGTTGTTTCAATTCTTAAACTTAATATTTTGCAGCTTTCTGCACCAAATGGATCACTTTACAATGCTGCTATTCAAGGGATGTTTTTAACAGGGAAGATTGATTTGGCTAAGAAGCTGTACACGGAAATGCGTGAGAGAGGCCTTCAACCCGATGGAAAGACACGGGCTATGGTGCTGCAAAACTTACCAAAGCATTCCATGAGAAATAGAAGGCGAAATTTGCAAAACTATAAATTTTGACATGAAATCTTATCATATAAAGATTAGCCAGAAGGAAAATAGAGTCAATGAGGTGCAACAGATGCTTCTAGCTGACTTGATGCAAAAATAGACTTAGCTGCGCAGAAGGGCACCAAGATCGAATGAGGTGCTACTAATCTAATGAATTGGTTCTTCTTCAACCCTCTGCAAACAAACTGTTCTTGCTAAATTTCCTACTCCAGCAAGTGCCAATTGACAGATTTTACTTCAGGCATGTTAGTGTACGTTGACATTGCACCTTTATGCCTCCCTGTATCAGTGTACATGTGAAGTAGAGTTAAGGTGGACTCTCCTCGACTTACCAGCTTGTATCTTTAGGCAGAACTAATTTTTCCCCTTCAAGGTGAGGAGAACTGCTCCCACATCTTTTGTTTAATTGTCTGCGTGAAAAGTTGGCTAAGGTAAGATTTCCTCCTCCTTGCGATTCAATATATTCTGTTCCCATTATTATGATTCAGTTGATATTTGAGTTATCTCATACCGTATTGAAATACTAGGAAATGTCACATCAAGGCAGCTTAGAATCTGGGAATCATTTGTCCAAAATCTTCAGTAGATGTTCGCCAACTTTAGAGCAAATGGTCCTTATTATTGCTTTAGTCTCCAAGATTGTCTACGGTTGATAGGGTACCGGGAGTTTCCGGCTAGTCTTGCTGGTTATAATGATGACACTTGGGTTTGGACAAAGTTAACCAGAAAGGAGATGGAATCTGGGTGCGTTTGGACAGTCACTTGGAAAAGCTTTCAGATTCAGAAATCTACAAGCATAAATATTATGAGCCTTGTTGTATGCTGTCTTTTCAAGCAGGCGGAGGAACAAGATGGTCTTCTGATATTGACAAGCTTCGAGGAAGCACATTGTCTTCAAGCGTAGTTTGCATCTATAGCAAACATTTCAAGGAAAAGCGTTTTCTTACGGTGTAATAACCAAAGTATTATATGGATGATAATGCGTAATTTCAAATAGAATGGCCATGTTCTATCCTGCATAAAGTATACATAACTTCTCACACAACCCAGTGGGGGAATTATATAATATCGCCAACCAAAGACAGCATAAAGTTACGAGGAATTTTCAGAAGCCATTATTATTTAGTGGCTATTAACAACCTGTAACTTTCATATACATAATTACTTCCTATAGTTATTATTTAGTTGTTATGCTACTGTATTCGATGTACGCGCTAGTGTCATGAATACAGTAGTGGAATTCCCCTAAAAATAGAAGAATCCAGCTGTGTGACTGTATTCGCGCTACTGTATTCATGGATACAGCAACGGAATTCGCTTAAGAAACAGGTGAATCCAACTGTTTAATAACGGTAAGAGGAACAATTAGCATGTATCAATACTAATTTAACTCAACAATATCAATTCTACATAAATTTCATTGCTATTGTATTGTATTCTATGTATTCGCGCGACTGTATTTATATAAATACAGTGAGGTAAAAAATAGGATTACAGTTGTTTAATTATGTATTCCATGTATTCGCGCGAATGTATTTACAAATATACTGAGGTAATCCACCTAAAAATAGCGATTACGAGTGTTTAATAACGGAAAGCGCAATATTGAATTGTATTCAATTTCATTATATTGAATTCAGTTGTATCCAAATAACAGAAAATCAAGAAAATAGGGTGTATACTGTACTATTCAATTCGACTATATGCATTGTCAGGGGCGGATTCACCCTTATGGGTGGGGGTGGTATGGCACCCGCTCGGTTGGTAAAATTATCGTATGTTTATATGTAAAAAAAATTAAACTAGCTTAAATATATTATCCTGTCACCCCCATCCGTAAACTAGACAAAGGTGTATGTCTACTAGACCTTTTTGAAAGTTAAATTCAAGTTGGAATTTATCTTGAACCTTGTCTGACTTTTCCTTTTCGTTGTGCTTTTTATTTCTTTTCTCCCAGTCATTTTCCTTTTTGGCTACCTCCCAATTTCATATTTGTCGTTTATTATTTATATTTTTTCCCTCTATTCTATTACTTTATCTATGCTATTTAGCAAGAATACTCAAACAAGAGCCTCCAAAATTTAAAAATTTCATAATATAAGCATTTCTCTTAATCAAATCTTTTAGTTTTCTTCTTTCAAAATAAAAAAAAACGTTGGTCTTGATTTAGATTGAGATCAAAATTAATTTATAATTTCTTTTTTTTTATAACATAAAAATTTGTATTATTCTATGATTGGTAAATACAATTTAAATCTCTTTAGTAATAAATTATGATGAATATTTTGCAAGCATTAGATTTATGATTTTAAGTTTTGAGATCTTGTAGTTTATCTAATTCTGCATTTACTTATAGGGTATAATTTATCTATTGGAGATATTTTTTTTCTTATTCTGATCGATGGAGTTCCCTTATTAAAGATTTTATTTTACTTGTGCATTTATTTTTAGCATACAAAAAAATATAGCTTCCTAGTGAAAATATTAATTTTACTTATATTATTAATAATAAAAGTGTGATTCCTTCTTTAAAATGTTAATTATATTTGCTTCTTAATGTGTGAGATGTAATTTTTATACGACAATAATAACATATATACCCAATGAAATTCCATAAGTAAGGTCTGAAAAATTGATGTAATTTTATATTTGGAAATAAAGTGCTTATTAAATTGTCCAAATAAACTAAAAAATGAACCGGACAATCGTTCCGAACAAACTATATATTAGTAGTTATTATAAGATGTACATTAAAGGAAATTTTTGCACTCGCCACCTTTAAATCCTAGATCCGCCTCTGTGCATTGTATTCAATTCACATATATTCATTATTCACTATTATACATTATATTCAATTCAAAACAAAAAATCACAAAACACAATGATATTCGGCTGTATTAAAAAAAGCACAGACCTTCGGAATACATAAATACAAGAAAAAAAAATATTTTTATACAAAAATACAATGTAGTTGACTGTATTTGTACAGAATACATACAGAATACAATGTATGTTTCCTCTGAAACGACATCTGAAGAAGAGAGAGTACTTTTCCTTTAGCCAATATTTTTCTCAGCATTTTCTTTCTGCTCGACTCGCCTAAAAAAACTCACAGCATGAGACTTACTTCTCTGCCGGAGTGGTGGTAGTGGCAGCAATGATGCAAATGTCTTCGCTATTTCAGCATCCATTACTTCCTTACCTTTGATACTAGTACTTGTAGCCGTCACATGTAGATTAACTGAATCTATAGAAGTATTTTCAATTGCAGTAACCCTAGACGATTCGTCCAGAGAATTCACGATTAGAAGCAGCATTGAGCGGCGGCGTTGAAGAAGTAGAATTAGGATTCGGAGAGTAGAAACTTGATAATAGATCTCTCGTTCTCTTTGCTCGATGACGATTCTGGCCATATTTGTTTGTTTTTGCTCGCAGAGATGGATAAGGAAGAGAGAGAGAGAAAGAACATAATTGACGTATTTCATGTTATTTACCCTTAAATTGGATAATAATTAAATTTATATGCGATTTTAAGGATATGTGGTTTGATTCAACACAAATAATCCAGAATATTAGATACACGAGTTAAAGATAAAATAAACGATCAAATCAGTTGTAATGTTATGACTTAGCCGGAACTTAGATCAAACAATGACCTCGTCCTCGATTGGACCCTCGATTCGAGCTCCAAGCAAACAAGAACTTTAACGGTAACTAAAAGGCAAAAAATGAATTTGTATTGCTTTGATTCACGTGTTACAATGTGTGTTACAAAAGAAAAACTTCGTATATAGTAGGAGAGTTTCATCCCTAGTACAAGTCTAAAAAAGGTAAAACATCTTCCTTTCTCGTTAATTATTGATCTGTAACTGACATCGAGCGAAATCTGCGCCGTAATATATGGTTAGGTACGAATATCACGGTCCTCTATTCGTCGTGTGTAGCCGTTCACCGTGTTTTCCAAGGTTTTAGAACTCGTTCTGGGTCCGTAAAGCGTCGCTTTATCATGCCTGATGATGAACACATCGTTCACCTTTCATGGATCTCGATACGAAGGGCTCCCATCCTCAGTTTCAATCTAGTGCATCCATGCCCTTCTTCCATTTTCTTCATCGAGGGGGTATGCATTAGCCTCGATTTTACTCGTATATGTATTGGTAAAAAAGAGTTTCACACGTAAGCCAGCTTTTGACAACTCAGCCAGTCACGTGGACACAGGAAAACGCGACAGCTGGACGTGACTCCTTGAAGAGATACGGTACAAAGAGGCACGGTTCAGTAAACCCACGAACTTATCAGCCATGGGAAACTCAACTTGATCAAAACGGGAGAGAGGCACGGTTAGAATGAATCTAGACAAAGCTACGAGCAGATTCAAGGACC